>WBND01000107.1:992469-1003418 GCA_013398595.1 Tychaedon coryphoeus
TTTTGTGACATTTGCAGTTTTTGTGCTGAACTTCAAAGTTCAGGAACCACCAGGTGTCCACGCTGCTCACCTGAACCAGGCAAGCAGTTTTATTCAATTTTCTATTAGATTTTTAAATGTATTATTTTTTATGGGGAGGAACTTTATTCACTTTATTGTGGCTAACTGCATTTTGAAGAGTGGAAAACATTTAAATACTGCTGGGTTTGCAGATTACTGTGGGGGAGGAGGTGTGAGTGGCATTCTTAATGACTCCATGGATTGGAGCTGGCCCCCTTGCTGTCTCCTTATCCATTCCCTATCCCAGGAATCATTTATCCATCCCACTGTGGAAATGTGAGGAATCCTCAGTGTGTTGCACAGCTGGTGTAACAGAAGATTAAGTTGCCCATACACTAAACCCAGTGATTGATAGCCAAGGTTTTCACCTAGCAAAGTGCAGTTTTCTTCCATAATTGCAAGAATTATGTGCAGCACTAAATCTATTCCCTGACTATGAATTGAAGGGTTGTTCTGACTGAGTTATGAAAGAAATTAGAAACTAATTTGTGGAAACAACATCTGTTGTACACAGGCAAAAAAAGCTTTTAGAAGAAAGAAAGAGAATTTATTACTCTCTTTTTGCAATTATTTATAAGACAAAAGGAGAAAAACCTGGAGTATTAGAGTCAGTAGTTTTTGTGCAACACATGTTTACATACACAATCTCATTTAGAGAAAAACAAGGGCTCTTGTTTTTAAATACACCCAGGGACATCAGGCACAGGAAAATGCATGGAGGAAGATGCAGAGAACAGGAACCCATGTCCATGCCTGTTTGGCACATGGTCTGTTGAGCTGGTGACATCTTTGTCATTGATGTCACAGGCCTGAGATGAGGTTATTCTGTGATTAACACTGCCAGAGACTGGATTGAAAATGGTGAAGGCTGCTTGAGTTCTGGGAATTTGCCTCCTCCACCTCCCAAGCAGTCTGATGCTTCCTGAAGTAGTACGTAACCCAGCATTATAGACAGAAGAAAATGTTTTTCCTACTGCATTAGATAACATTTACCTGATTTTGGCAAGGTTGAATATAGTATCAATGTAATTCCCTCATTTCCTTTTTACATTTCAAGGAAAAAAAAAACTTAAGGCAAATTTTGCATTTTTACTTGGGACTTGCAAATAGTTAGCAAAGAACAAGTATGGAAATTTACCACATTTTGCATTTTTTCTTCTTTTATATTCCTTTCAAAGACAACATGATATGACCAGTGATATGAAAAATCTGGCATGTGTAGTGTCCTGGTGTGGTACCTATTGTAGCAGTTATAGGAGGTGTCACAGGTTACTCAGGTTCTGTGTAATTTTTGTTTGCACAAAGAAGGTGTCAAGGATATTGGAGGTCAGCTATCAGTCCTGGCTAATTTAAAGCTGGAGGGGTTTTGTTGCAACTTCAAGTGGCATTCATATTTGAAATGGAAATGCACCCTCTGAGAGAGTGCAAAAAGTCATCACCAGGATTTGAGGCATGAGAGGGACAAAGATGAGGGAAGAGTCAAAAGTGGCAGCACTGTTATCAATCAAAGTAATTTTAAGTAAAAAAAAAAAAAAAAGTATTTTTAGTGACTATGAAAGAAATAGAAATTTCTTGGTTTGCAAGAGAAAATGAGTTCATTTTTGTCCTTGTGAAAGCAAAGCTGATGATGAAGCACTAAAAAGAATATCCTGAATGAAGAAATAAACCATTGCATGATCTTGCCAAGGTGCAGCAGTACCAAAATTATGAATGGGATGAGAGTGAGAGGATCAGGGACCATGGATGTAGCTGTGACTCAGAAATGCTCCCTCAGTACAAACACTTGAATATTTTTTATCTTTGGAGTCATCTTTTCTCCTTTTTTTTAATAGCATATCGTCTGGCCCATTTATTTGAACATGGTTTTGCTCCTGCAAATGCTTGAGGCTCCTGTTTGGTGTCCACCATTAAATACAGGACAAATGTCTTCCCTTTCATGGAAGGTTTGTGAGTTTGATCAGGTATTATTATTACTAGTGGTAAATGAACTAAATTATTGCTAAAAAAACGCAGGTTCTGTAGAAAGCTGGAACAGTGACTTTAAAATAATAATTTTTCCTGAAAATTCCAGCCTGGTATAGACTTCTGTGATAGAAATGAGGAATTGAAGCCATGAGAAGCTGAAGAACTGTTGTACTTATGTTCAGAAATAGTGAAAGCTGCTCTTGGTGTTAATTAAGGAAAGGACAACATATTTGCATCAGATGATGTGATTCCTTATTTTCTTTTCTTCTGATTAACAGCTGCCTTCAGAATTGTTATCATTAGAAGTTTACTGGTTGTAGTCCTTCTCAAGGCCACTTCCTTCCTTTTCCTTCCTTTTCCTTCCTTTTCCTTCCTTTTCCTTCCTTTTCCTTCCTTTTNCTTTTCCTTCCTTTTCCTTCCTTTTCCTTCCTTTTCCTTCCTTTTCCTTCCTTTTCCTTCCTTTTCCTTCCTTTTCCTTCCTTTTCCTTCCAACATTTACAGGAAAACACCCTTTGGCTGGAAGGAAAATTGCTGCCTACCAGCAGAAGGAATGTCTCCAGAGTTCAGTTCTATTCAAACTGTTGGGTGGCCACTCTTCAGTGTCTTTCTCCCCCTTCCTTCACTTTGTTTAAAAATTAAAGTTTTTCTGATATTCTGTTTTTGTGGCTAATTATCCAGTTGTGCAGCTTCTAATGTCAAGTAGAGGCCCCTGTTAAAGTTTAATTTTCAGGTGGATAGTGGAAAATGTAAGAACCTCCTGTGATTTACTCTGCCTTAGTGTTATAATTGTGACCCTCTTGAGTGTTTTCTTTTCACTGTGTTTTCACTTGATTAGCTTCAGAATAGTATTTTTCAGAGATTTCTGAACTAAAGAACTAAAAGAAAAACAAGTTCTAAGATAATTCTAATATACATACATTTACAATTACTGTGAAGAATCCAAAATGAATTGTATAATCCATGTTGTGTTGTGCCATAATTCCCTACAATTTTCCAGATATCTATATGAACAAACAGTTTTCACTGTTATAGAGCCACAGTAATCTTGTAGAATGCACAAGGAGGAAGGAAAACAAGATATCCTGGTGTAATGTCTTGCTAAAATTTTTAGTCTTCCTACTCTTATACAAGAAATTAATGCCAGATCCTAGAGCTAGGGCACTAAATATTAATATTGCAGTAGAAAAAGATATTGGCACATTTACCATTACCTTTAATTAAATAGCTGCAAAGAACACCAAAATATTGCAGTATTTTTTACCACAGAGCTGTCACATACTGATATAAAAATGTATTACACTGGAGTTTTTCCACTGTGCTTTGTGTTTAAAGAAATTCAGAGAGTTACAATTTCAGGCCAGAAAATTAAAAAATTTAAAAAAAGTTACCTAAACTTTCTGGCACAAACTTGCTCCTGATGGTTCCTGATCCCTGGGAGGATGCAGCTGGCTGGCAGTGGGGGAAAAGGGTGCTGGAAGTGTCTGAAGGCTCAGTTCTTCCACACTGAAATATTTCCTAATGGTCCATTCCTTCCTTGTTATTTACAGACAGATTTTATGGACTCTCTGAGTTTTAGAGAGGAACATCTGCAGCCTCAAGTGCCTTCTGTATTTTAGAACATTAGCAGTATGAAAAATAGGCATTCTCAGAGATGCTAATAAACAGTTATGTTCATTGTAATGTTCTCCCTGCAATTTTAGGGGAGAAATGCAGTAGCAGGAAAACCCTGGTAATTTCTTTTCATGAACTCTGTCCCTGTGATAGGTGTACAGTAGGTTTCATTTAAGGAGCCACTGAGTTTGATTTGTCACTGGAAGGACTTGAAGGGAAAATGTTTGATTTGGAAGAGAGGGAAAAAAAATGCTTTCAAAAGATTGAAGTGAGGAAAAGAGATTGAACTTTCTTTTAGTGGGACTGTTGTTCTTCAACCAGAGCAGGTCTCTCTGCTCTCTCCTAGCCCCAGTATGGTTCTTCAGGAACAGAATTGAAAGGTATTTTTCTGTTATTGTTGGGAAAATGAAAACTCTGGTTTGAACTGAACCAATCCAGAAAGATTTACCAGTTCCAGTAATTCCTCATCTGGGAAAAAAAAAAGTAGCGTAAAGCTATTACAAGTTCTGATTGTTTGTTTGTTTTTTATTGTTATTCTCAGGGAATTTTAAAAAAGTTCAGAAAGAACAATGGAAGTGAGATTGAAACTTCCTTAATACAGGGTGTTAACCCTTGCTATGCTTTTCCCTTTAAATACTTTTGTGTTTTTGCAATGAAATATATACAACCTTATCATTATGTAAAAAGTCTTTAATTTTCTCTAAACTTTCAGCCAGGTAAGTTTGTTTCACATTTTGTGCTTGATTTGTGGCAAGTTTTATGCCTGCCAGAATCCCACCAGGCTCTAGATTTCCAACTGTAACATAAATTCCCTGAGAGCATCACTATTCCTTGTATCTGCATCCTTCACTCTCCCATCTGATTCCCAGCCACTGTAAGGAAGTAATGCCTTGTTTAATTCCTGGCCTTGCTTTGGAAGCTGATCACACCTATAATAAAAATTAGAAAAAAGCTTAGGACGTGGTTTTAAAGCTGTTGTACAGTATGAAAGTTATTTTTATACCTATTCCCTTGAAAATATGCTTTTTTTTATATGCTAAAACCTTCAGGGTCCCAAAAATGAGGTTTAAAATTTTTTGTGCTATCTTTAATCTGATTTTTGTGTTTCTGAATTTCCATGCTGCCTGCTTTTAGAGGCTCTGTACTGTTGTAATAGATTTATAAATGGCAGTGAGATATTTACATAAAATACAGCCTCCAAAAATAATAAAAATATAAATCATTTAAAATGGGTGCTTAATTGCTTTAGGACTTTATGTGCCCTGCATTACATGAGACAAATTTGAGTTCTATGGGTGTTCCTGTGATGAAATGGGCAAAGCATTAGATGTGTTGCAAGTTTATACCAGATTTCACATGGATAATAGGGAAAAGGAGTAGCAAATTTGGTCCTTATGACAGATATTCATCAGTATATAGAAATGTTGAATAAAAATGAGAGCACCCATTCATAGATAATGAAAACTTCTCATATTGTCTTTTACTGTAATAGTTTCACTCGGATTAAAGATATTTTCTGTCTTTGTATGTTGTCTTGAAAGTTCTGCTGTTAGCGATTATTATTTTTTCTAAATATAATAGATTGAGTTTCATCTCTGTTTTTTTGAAGTATATATCTATGTGTTAAAATTCCAGGAGTTTCTCAAATCCTGCAAATTCTTACTTACTTGGTAAATTTTATTTAATTCAGTAGGCCCTTACTCCTCTGGAGAAGGAGCCACTCACCTGGGGTCTGTGCTTTCTGTGAGCTTAAAATATACTTGAGGATTAGAGTGCTGTATCATTTTCTAATTTAACAGACAGGAAAACCTTCAAAGGTCTGGAAAAACAAACCTTCTGGGGATTTTGATGGTGATAAAGTGCAGAAGTGGCCGTGGGCTCCTGTGAGACAGCCTCGTGCTGAAGGGCAAAAGGAGAAAGGAAATTCTGCTGAAGCAGCAAGGGAGAATTCTTCAGGGAAATGATAGGACATTTTGATTAAACCAGCTGAAGAACAAATTTCTCTTGTTAAGAGAGGTCAGGGGGAATTGTTTCAGCTTGCTGGTGTTCTCTCTCCTCCCTTTGGCTTCTCAAAGTAACTGAAGTGTGTAGAGGTTTTTTAATTTTCTTTCAAGATTTATGTGTCCTTAACCTGGTTACAGCATCACCTGTGCTGCACTGAACAATTGCTTATTAGTCACAAAGGGGGATGGAATTTTTAGCTAAAAATATTATTTTCTGCATACTTCTACCATCAGTTCTTCTAATGCTGTGTTTGAAAACTTTCTTTTTTTAGAGAAATATTGGAATAATGATAGTGTTAAAACTTGTTTGTTTTGTTATAATGATGTGTCCCTATTAAAATTGGTGTGTCACAGTGCTTGTGAGTCTGTACAAGGAGTGGAAAGTGGGTTGTGTCCTAAATTTACTGAAGGTTCTTCTCCATGGAACACAGGCATGTGAGAAATGTCCTGGTAGGTCAGATCAGAGTTGTTTTTTTGCAAGATGCAGTGGAGGAGTGGTTTATCCTCTGTGGCAAACAAATCTTGTCTGCTAAAATGGAACAATAACAGGGACAAGCTGTCCAGCACCTCAAATGCTACATTGCACTGTCCTAATGTGAGCAGAGAATCAATTTCCAAGTGGGACTGGAAGTAGAGAAGTGAAACAAAATTTTATACTAAATGCTGCCCAAACAGGGAACATGTGCTTGAATTTATATTTTCATTGGTTGTTATTATTATTTAGTGACTGATGTTCCTTCTCCTGGGAGCTGATGCATCTGTCTCCAAGAGAGATTGCTGATTAATAAGATTATATTTTATTTGACTTAAGTAGTAATTCATAAAACAATATAAAGTGCTTCAGAAATATTCATAAAACTTTGAAGCCCCCAGCTACAGACACATTTCTCACAGGAGCACTGGAATCCTTGAAATACGTCTAATATTTGGGGTTTAATAGCTCATACAGTACAAATAAAAACTCCAATACTTCATATAGTGCAAATAAAAATTTCTTTTCTGTTCTGCCCCACTCTTGTTTTGTAAGAGAGCTCATGTTTATAATTGAAATAGTAGTTAAGGACTTAGAGATATATCTCCAGTTTTAACAGTATGTAAAGTGAAGTGCTGAGTGCATGTGTAACTCTCTTCAATTTCAGTTCTTTGGTGCTGTTTCACAGGCAAATAATGTTTTTTTTGGTTTGTCTATTGACTGCTTTAATTTGCTTCTCTTGAATTCTCAATATTGTAGGTAAAATTAAAGCTCAAAGTTTTCTGTTTTAATAGAATCATAGAGTGGACTGGGTTAGAAGGGACCTGAAGGATCTCTGTGATAAAAAACCATAAATATATCATAAATATATTGCTGACATTTGGAAGAAACTGTGCTTTCTATAGAGTAGTTGTCTCTCCACATTATCCAAATTCAGAAACAGAAAGAGTAAATGTCATAAATATCCTTGTTTCTAGAAGGGAGCCTAACACCTGTAGCTTTGTGAGCAGGAAAAACAACTTTACAGCTCTGGTATTTTTTGTGTGCATTCAAAAAAATGTAGATAGTGTAATAGAATTTTTCTTGACTCAGGGTTAGGTTTCCTCTTCTTATTTATGTATGCAATATGATGTGATGGAATTTATACTGCAGCTTTTTGATTTGAAAATATCTTTTTCCTTTCCTGAGAGGACTATATAGACTGCATTATCAGATGCTACAGGATTTTTTAAAGTGGAATGAGGAAAGGTTGCTTTGCAGATGCAGGCAAATAGCCAGTGCTGGAAAATGGAGATCTGGCCAAAATGTAGCCAAAGATTCATAAAGAATGGAAACTTATAAATATTCAAGATATTTTGAGAGCTTTTTTCAACCAGGAAACTAAAAGTTGCAAAATATTCTTTGTAAAGGCAAATTCTACAATAATTTTATTAAGGGTGGAGAAGAGTTATTTTTACAGTATTTCTTTTGTATAAAGGGAAATTTATAAATAAGAAAAAACTGTTTTGAGACATGAAACTTTGGAGCTTGACACTGGGTACCAGTTCCAATTTTATTATAAAATACAAGAGAAATGGAAAATAAAAATGCAGTAGAAATTGTATTTCTTTTAGACTAGTCCTATTACAGCTTCTCTGTTTAGGTCTAATGATAACTATCCAATGATAATAATGATAATTATGTTGCTGATTTCTATTTTAATAGAGCATGTAGATTTAAGAATAGGGTTAATTTTTTTGCTTTAGGTCCCTCCTCTACAGGAAACATTTCTTCTTTCTGTTCTTTGCCAGTGAAGGGTGGAAAGAGAAGAGACATGGGTATTAACTGACATGCCAAAGGTATCACAGCACGTCAGCAGGGAAATAAAAGATATTCTGAATGATGATACTGATTTCTGTCCACATCAGGCCACAAATCTTAGCCAAATGTGCCTGCATTCACCTACCAGAATGTGCTGGGTTGTTAGCTGATGTAGCCATGATTTTTTTTTCAATCATTATTCCAAGTGATCCACAATTCCACAGGCAGGGTTTCTGTTTTTAACAATGTTCTAAGCAGCCACTGTGATACCCTGCGCTCACATTGCTCCTCTGGAAAAGAAAATCAACACAGCACCTCAAGCCATTTCGTGTTCTCTTCTGCTGTAAATTCAAGGTTCTTTTATCAGCATGGTTTTGTTTTGAGTTAAAAATGAAAGCAAGTATAGAATTTCATTCTTCCTCTGTGAAACAAGCAATTTCTCTTTCTTTATTCATGCTCCCAGTTCCTCCAGCATCACTTGGTCTCTGGGTGCCAGTGTGCATGTTAACCAGAGCTGGATGTCCTAATGCTTGAGAGAGGAGAAAAAAAGGAAGGTTTTTATGTTACTGTTTTATAAATGTTATATTGTTGTGCAATTCACCCTGATGGCTTCAGAAATTCTCTTGAGGGCCAGCATTAAATTTAAAAACAGTTATAATTTGAAATTATGTCAACTGTGCATTTTGCCTGGAAAATATTAATGCTTAAAATTCTTTTAATGAGAACTTAATGTGTGAGCAGCAAGGAAGTGTGAAATGAAAACACAGAATGGTTTATATAAAATGCATGGAGAGGAGGAAAGGCTTAGGAAGAAATGTGCCCATCCTGTGGATGAAGCAGAGGTTATTCCAACATAATTTAATCTATAAGTCTATAAATTTATTAGGCCTCCTCTTATTGACAGCTGAAGGAGGTTTTCAATAGTAGACAAAGCTCAGCACATGGATTCTTAAACTCTCTCAATTCAAAACTGAGAGATTTGCCTTAGTTTATGCTTTGGATGATCAGTCTGTAAAGTACTCTGCAAATAAAGCTCACCCACATGGAGAATCTGAAATGTAACAAATGTTTGTCAAATGCTTTGGAGAACCCTAAGGAAAGATATTATTTTGACATTTCCCATGAAGACTGTTTTCATTTGTTATATAGATCTATGCAGTGGTTTTGTATTTTTGCTAGTTTATGAATACAGTAATGACAAATGTGTGTTTTTTCAGGACAGAAAATCTCAAAGTGGTTCTCACACCAGTTGTTGGACAAAAAATTTGCTCTTTATTTGTACTTCAAAAATAAGAATGGATGATGAGTGTGTGTGTGCATGTGTGTGTGTGTGTGTATATTTTAATGACTGTTGCATCAAATACTCTGATCCTGGGCTGGCATCATGATCCTGGCATGGTGCTTTTAACCCAAGCACTTGCAAGTGTTGGAGCAGAGCAGAATGAAGATACAAAATGAAGACAGAAAGTAAAAAATGGGTAAGGACAAGGATATGGTTATTAATTATAACTGAAAACTGTGAATTAAAACAAATTTTTTGAACTTCAATGTTTTTTAGATTATAGATTTAATAGAAATTATGAATTTTGTTACCTCAGTCCTTTCTATTGTGTGCCAAGATCCTGAAATTAATCTAATTTAGCCCTCAAAAGCATGCATGTTTATTTTTAGAGGGATCACTCCTAGTTCCTTTGTATTCTCTTGAGACAGGTAATCCTGTTTAGGCAGCAACTCATTTGTGTCCCTTTTTAATCCTAAATTTGACAAATGGGCCCTGAGATGCTGTTGAGTTTCTGCTGAAGAGGTCTCTGCAGAAGAAGCTGGGGTGGCCAGCTCTGGGGCACACATTCCCATTGATCAGATGAATCCCAGGATTAGTCAGAGGCTTGTGATGATAAAAATTAAAAACTGGCTTCAGAGCTCCTGATTAATTCTGATGCTCTGCCCTGATGAGACACTGAGTGTTGCAGAGGATAAGGAACTTCATATTTGTGGCTTGGCTCTATTATATTTTAGCTCAGTGATGCATTTAAATAGCTTGAGGTCTGGCCAGGCTATCTATATCTAATGACTGATGTAGATTAATTAGGAGACTGGAGGTCTGCATGTCCAGAAAGAAGAGTGGGTTCATATTCTCTGTTTAAAAGAAATGAGATTTTAATCAGGAGGTTGTCTCCTTTATGCCTGTTTGTGGTCCAGGCAGATGGTGCACTAATCATCCTTACAAAGACAGTGTATTCAGTATAAATAATGCAAAAAACCCAACTTGGAGCAGATTATTCATTATTTCTGTACTCAGACTGCAGGAATGGTTTCCTCCTGCCTCCCTGTCTTTCTGTCTGGGAGACAGAGTGATTTGAAAGGGCTGCTCCATCTCCATCTGACAAGCTGGATTTGGGGTTTACAAATGGGTTTCATTCTTGCTCTAAGTAGGTGTATGTATAACACATGTACTTCTGTTGTTTACATTTAAATTAAGATCCATCTCTCTTGATTATTCCACACCCCCATCCTTTTTTTCAGCACAGAATGTCTTGCAACAGAAGGCTGGACAAAACTCTTTGATTTGCTTCCAGTGACAGAAAGAGGAGAGGCATTTCAGAAGTTTTTAATTACATTTTAAAATACAAAATACATGACACCTCTTAATTCTTCCAAACAGTATATTTATAAATTTGTAAGAGGTACAGTGTACAAATCCAAACAAAATGTTCTGGTTTTTGGAAGATTTATCTTCTGGGTGTCTGGCAGACCCTACTGGGGGTCTGGGGAGTAAGAAAGCCAGATAAACCTGGTGTACTCCCCATGCTTTGGGTTTCTGAGGAAAGCAGGAAAACATCCCACATATATCTATTCCCAGCCTGGCAACAAGTGATGGCATGACCTTCTTAATGTGATGATTCATTTGTCTATGGATGAGAGCAAGATAAACCATCTGTTCCCAAAAAAAAAAAAACAATTAATGCAACACCCTGTTCTAGCCCATGGACTACCATGGAAGATAGAGAGGGGATGGAAAAAAGATCAAGGAAGAGCTA
>WBND01000107.1:1012213-1125425 GCA_013398595.1 Tychaedon coryphoeus
AGCAGCTTTTTTTTTCTTTAATTCTTTCCAGGAAATTGTTAGAATCGAATGAATTACATGCTAATAATAATTATTTTTATAATAATAAATTATAAATGATTTAACCAGGATTGCTAGGAAGTTTATTTATTACTAAGTAGGTAGCTACTTAAAAGTAGGTTTACATTTCTTATTATGTGTTTGTTGCTATGTATATTATATTTAATGTATACCTGGCAGAACAGCAGAATTTCATAGTCTGAGATTGTTCCTATGTCTTTGTTTTAATTGTAAAATCTCAAGAAATGTGGATGTTTCTTTCTTCTGCCTTTTGCAGTTTACCCCACAGGGGAGTCAGAAGTGTGTTGGGATGTCTGCATTAGAAACAATCCACATCATTTGATTCCTAGGTTATTTTGTCTATCCTGAGAAGTTAAGATGTCCCTTTCCAGCAGATTTAATAGAAATCACCTTATCAATATGAATAAGGCTTGGGTCAAGCCTTACTTTATGGCTGTGGTTTTAGCCAGTGAATAAAGTGTTTTTTTCCTGTATATCCGTTGAATTCCAGTGATCATTATCAACTGTTTTCAAAGAGGGCTGGGAATATGAAGAAACACACTTGTAAAGATTTTGACAACTTGGAAATTTCAGATATCGAGAATTCAGGGTTTGAACACAATGAAACTTGGCTTTACTTGTAGAATAGTTTAATATACCCTAAAATATGTCTTACTATTCATGTTTGGGTCATTTGGCTTGATCAATATGAGGCATTCAAACTGTGTCAATACAGTTCAGGCTTTCTGTCCTTAATGTAATAATTTTATGTCCTTTATGATGTATTTGTAGACCTATCAGTGCTGATACCTTACAGCAGAGATTGGTAATCCTTTAATTGTTCCTAAATTTTTGCTGGTGTGATTTCACTTGCCAGTCTTACAGTGCTCTAAATATGCATTGATTACAAACCCATTCTTTTGTCATTTTAACCCATATTTTGTATTTGTTTGTTTTGGCTTTTTTTTTTTCCCAAACTTTTCTAATTAATCAAATATTGTGTTAGGGAGAGTGGGGTAGAAAAACCTGGCAGAAGATTGTGTCCAAGGCAATTCTATTCCCCCTGGAGCAGCAGACAATCCTGTCTGCTCTAATCCTCAGCCCTCTCCTTGAGTTCTTTGATTTCTGAGGCAGCTGACCCTGGCTGAACTCTGTCAGAGGGGCTCTCACAATAAAGGATCTGACAAATCCATTGGCAGAGAGGGAGAATTAAGGGAAATGACCTCCCTAACAGGGGCTGGAGCCTTTTCCCTGGGAGGATGGGGGAGCACAGGGAGCATCCCTGCTCAGGAGCCAGGGCTGAGGATGGAGGGAGGCAGCAAAAGGCTCCCAGCTCCTCTCCTAACCAGCCCGACAGGGGAAACAACCTCATCTGATTTACAAGCTGTTAAGTGGGGGTCAATTGCCAATAATTGGGCTAATTAAAAACAAATACCGAAATGATATTACGAGTCCAGCCCCGACTCTACTGAAGTCAGGTAATTAGAGGCTGGAACCATCAATTAAAATCTGCAGGGAAGAAGTTGGTGAAGGGACAAGCTAGATGTTTTAAAAAAACAAACGAAAAAGTGGATGGTAATTGGCACAACACTTCATTTAGCATGAAATCTTTTATTTTAAAAGCCGATGCTGTCACTTGGAATGAGCTGTAATGGTTTTTTAATTTTGCAGCCATAATGTAGGTAGGAAGATAATTTGGCAATGTATAGATCAATATACACTTAATTAGAGTCACTAAAGTAACACTTTAGCAGGTACATTTCACTGTGACAGAGCCACAGAGTCCTCCTGAAAATATTAAGTACTGTGGTGTAGTCTCCTGTATACTTGTATGAGCTTCAGTTCTCAAGGAATTAAACTTTTGGGTGCACCCCCAAGAAAGTTTAGCATCACAATTATCAGGATAATGCCTGTCTAAACTATTTCAGTCCAGACAGTTTAATGCCAAGATGTTTTGGTAATAATTTTAGGCATGAGTAGCATGGATTTCTCTGAGAAGAGGTACTAGGAGATGAAAATGATTTTCTGTACTTCTAAGCAAAACAATCCCAGAAAATTCAATCCCAGTCTAACCAAACAGTAGCAAAGAGTAATAGCCTGCTCCTGGTAGCACCTATGGAGTGAAAACTCTCACTTAGCATGGTCAGAAATATAACTTGGAGTTGTTTCTGCTTGCAGCTTGGTTAGAAAAGCTAGAAAAAAAAGCATTTGTGATCTTACCTAAAGTGAATATTAATGTCTGAGGTTCCTCATTTATTCTTTTGAACTAAATAATCAAAAGTATACATTAAATGACCTGTTAAATTATTGGAAATCTAAAGAATTTTATGGCATCCATTTTTCTATTGGCATCTCCTGAGGCTGCAGCTCAGGTATCTGAGAAGTATAAAATACATGCAAAATTTATACAAGCAGTATTTCTTAAAATATTTATATATGTGTGGCTGTATAAAGATAACTGATGGAAATGACAGAGCAGTGGTTGATACACACAGTGGAATAAGGGAAATGCTGCTTTTCCCTGGCTCACAGCTGGACTGTGGTGTTTCTGTGCTGCCTGAGGAATTTCTGCAACTGGAATTTGCTGTGACTCCCTCTCCTGAGCGTGCTCTAGTGTTTGATGCTGTAGCTTCTCCTGGTGTTGCAGAGTTTTTTCTTTTCAGCAGGACAGCAGCACTTGCAATCAACGGGTGAGCAGAATTCCATTAAAAATAGATTATTAGGAGAAGAGGTGCTCCATGCTTCTGCACAAAGATATTTATAAAACACAGCAAAATAGTTACAGCACTCTAGTTTTGTACCCAGCTGCATCAAAATGTGCTGGAGGCAGTGGACATAGTTGGAACAAAAACATTTTTTTCAGCCACACTCCTTACCCCCCAAAAGACCCCAAACCTTATCAAGCTATGAGCCAGATGAAAGGCAGCAAAAGAAGCTTCAATGAACATAGTGGATAAATAATTTGTTGCTTTTCTCCATACTCAGGCAATGCCCTAAGCTTCCTGTGCATCCAAAATGAATGTGAAATTGAACCAGTGTGAACAGGGGCATTTGTTTTGCCCTCACAATCAATAGTAAAAACAGTCCTCCACACTAAATAATTTAGTTTTGCATGATTCTAAAAAACAAAGCAGTTAAAGCATAAAATGAATGTGTATGTTATTAATAAAGCCAAAGCAGGAAAATACTTTGACAAATAAGAAAATGAAATTTTATCTGCCAATGGCATGAAGCCTTTCTCACGTCACTGGAATTCACCAGCACATTCAGGTGTGTTTTTTAATAGTTGTAGAATAGTGTCCCAAGTAACACCACATCTCAGAGAGTAGGGGGGAAAGAGAGGGAGAGAGTTAGATTTCAAAATCTGGGAAAATGTCTGGTTTTTATCTTCAAAATAACATCAAAATTCATGTAGGAATGAACTGAATAACCACAGAAAGACCTGCTAAGTTCTCTAATTTTTTCTACAATTTTACTATTTGATAATTTTGAAAGTGATGCTGCTCTGCCCCTGAGAGTAATCTTTCTGTATCCTATGTGATATCCTTTTCCCATCACAGTGCCATGCCCACCAAGCTGGAAAGTTCCAAAGCTAAAAGCTCCTTGAGAAATGAATAAAAAATTTGTATTATTACATTTTATGCTATTCTAAATAAACAGTTTCTAATACTTTACTTCTAAGTAAAATTAAAAACTGATTAAATGAAAGTATATCCACAACTTTTCAGAAATCTTTATGCTTTTAAAATAAGTGTAGCTGGCTCACATCCAACGTTATTTCTTTTTCCTAATTTCTGCTGGCTTAGTTATGTTGAATTCTTTTGGTCATGCTGGGTTAGATAAACAAGCCTTTCATCAATTCCTTTTTCCCCCCACCAATACAGTGGTAACAAAATATTTCTCATGTTAATTCTGTCCCTTTCTGGAATATGTAATGCCAGTGTTTTGGGGAAAATTTTATGCAGAGGTACAGTAGAAATCTGCAGTGAAATAAAGCATATGGTGCCAAGGAGGAGCTTGTCCTAACCTTGCAGTGAGCTTAAACTGAAATATTCAGGCATGGAAAATATTTTATTGAGTATAATCTGGATGTGTCAGGGCAATTGGGAGTGACAGCAGTATTTAGAGCTTTAAATAACCCCAGTGTTACTGTAACTGATCACCATCAGGATAAAAATTGAAGTGTAATTTGTTTGATACTCCCTCTGGCTTTCCTTTATATCTCTTTCTGCTTCTCCCCTTTGTAAATATATTGACTTTTACAGCCGTGTTAACTTCCATGGCTTAGAAGTTGTCTTTGTTTGCTTTGTGGTAATTGCAGCGTCGCCTTTGCTGCTGACAGGATTTAGGCTTTGAGATAACTCTGTCACCTGGAGTTGTGGTTTTTAGGAGCTGTTGTCTTCCTGCCACTGCCAGGCTTTCACTCAGAGATGTGATGCTGTCTCCTGGATTAATGCACATTCCCCAAAGAAATGATCAGACAATATTTTCATCAGCACTGGGAGAGCGTAACTAACGAGTCCCAAGTTTTATTGAGCAATAAAGATTCTGTTTCCAATGGAGTCTCACTAAAAGCAAGGCTCTTTGTAGCTGTTTCCTCTTCCTGTAGCATTTGCACTGCTCTCTGTACAGATTCTGCATTTAAAAACCCTTAGCAGGGAGAGCACAGAGCTTTGTGATGCCTTTACCATGAAAAATTATCACTACTGGCAGTAAAACAACTGTAATGGTTCCCAGTTGTGGCATTCTTCAGTTGTCTGTACTTTTGTGTGTAACACTGAGTTTCACAGTGACTTCTTTGTCCTCTCTCATCCTCGCTGATTCATTTTGCAGAATTTTATATCCTCTCATTTGAAAGTTAAAATAATGCTTAGGCATTCATATTCCCCTAATAACAGAGCATATGCTTAGAACAAGGCTGTGACCATCATTTTTACTGCATCCTGAGGAAAGGAGGGTGCAGCAGGTATGGGGACAGCCCTCATCCTGGCAGAAAAAAAAGCTATTTTCTTTCTCCATTTTGGAGGCAGAGGAGTTAAAGGCAAGAGGATAAAGAATTTTTTGTCTCTGCAACTCTGCTATACCAATCAGAGTGGGTAGGGTAGGTCATTATTAACATTTTCATTTTATAAATAGCAAGAAACTGCAATGTCTCAGGGCACACAGGTGCATTGCACTGTGTTCCATAGGTGTGACACCTCCCAGGGATGTAAAGCTTTGCACCTGAGGCTGTGCTCCAAAACTTCCACCCCTCCAGGTGATGCCAGAAAATGAGATGCATCCTGCAATTTTGCTGCAGCAGATATGGGTTGTTTCCTTTCCCATCCCAACAGGATAATTGTTGATGTGCTGCTTTCCTGGTGGCCTTGGTGAGCTTTTAGCAGAGTCCAGGGTTGCAGAAGCCTCACAAAATCCTTCAGCCAGAGATAATGAGCATTTATCCACCAGCATCTCGAGAGGCAGCTGAACACACCCTTGGCTGCTTGGCAGGACACTGATCACACCTTCATTTTGCATTCAGGGTTCCAAGGAATGGCTGCAGCCTTAGGAGAAATGAAAAGCTTTTTTTTTTTTTTAAGTGGTTGCGTGACAAGTCTTCCCCTGGGTAGGAGTGCTACTGAGCACTCATCAGAGTGCTCAGGATGGGAAGCCATCCCTGGAACAAGAAGAAAATGCAGCAAAAATATCATAATTTTGTAAACCCTTCTCTCAAAGGCAAAAACCTTCAATGTTCTGCCAGAAGCAGTAACACTGGTTAGAATTTGTGGCTATTTTAAAGCTGTATTTTTCTGATATTAAAAAAAAACCCCAACACCCAAACAAACCCAAAACCCAGACCAGTAAGATAACACTTTTCACCAGCTCTATAGTTTTTCAAATATTTAACACAGAATAAGGATTAATAATTAAACCCATCTGTTTTGGGTAGAAGGCATTTGTGCTTGACCTTCTTTGGGAAGTCTAATATTGCAGTAACATTTTATTGTGGTTGCATATTTTATTTTCCTGTAGAGCACAAGGAACATTGTGTGGTATCCATGAAAGTAAACACTGCAGAAATAACCCTGCACTTCCAGTTACTGTGTTCCTCTTACCTAGGTCCCCCAGCTCATAAGGACTCTAAATCATTAATTTACATCCTTGTGGTTTTTTTATTTACATTGTGTATTTTTATTTATAACTAATTGATGGTTTGCCATGCTCTCTATGATACTATAGATTACAGGATACAAACCCTACAAATTTATGAAGTTTCACTCATAGAAATAGTGAAAAAAGAGCCATAAAAAAGCTGAAAATAAAAAGTTGGTGCAATTCCCAATGTCCATGAAGTAAATGCTTCTGACTAACAAAATAGACCCTAGATTTTTACTCAGCTGTGGTTCACAATAGTGCACTGATACTCTAATGCACACAAATAGATGCACTTTCAAATACATGGTATAATTGCTGAATACTTCCCCACTGGAATTGGGGGTAGAATTACTGAAGAACAGTATTAGAATATGAACTAAGAAAGGCCATTTTAATGTCTTACAAAATGAGGCAAAAGAATGCTGCCTACAGCTTGGCTACAGATTTTCTGCTGCAGGCTTGAAATAGAAAACCCTTGATTAGATCCTCATCAAAGATTAGCCCCAGGGATCTGAGGTGATGTTATGTACATGGGAAAATAAGTGTAGTTATTCTGCTGTGGATGCCAGTGGCTCCATGGCCTTCTATTTAGAGTTATTCTTCTAACAAAACCATGAGGTGAAGCTGCTGTGTGTCCTGCTAAGTGTGATGTGGCCCCAGCCATGGAAGGACTATGGAAGAAGATGGAGAACCTCTTCACCCTTCCTGCTTTGGGGTCGTTTCTGCCTAAATCTGGGAAGCTGGCAGAGCTCTGGCAGAGGGGATGGATTTATCCCAACCCTTCTGCAGGCAGGGCTGTTCTGTGGTCTGCAGCAGGCAGCAGGCATGGTCAGGAGCTGAGCAGATTTTGGTTATTTGATGCACTGAGCCTGAGGGATGGTGAAAGTGTCTGTCTGGATGGTGGAGGTCAGGGTGTGCAGCTCCAGATCCCCTCTCACAGGGACAGAAGAGAAGGAAAGGAAGGCTAAGATGGATTTTCCTCCATTAATATTTCTTTTTAAATGTGTTGTTAAATACAACCCTTCTCTGCACAGAGCCAAAATATTTATAGAATTCACACAAGTTTAAAAATTTCAATGTATTTTTAAAAACAGTTCTGGGCACCCAACAGAACCACAATACTTTATTTTTCAGACAGCAGTAACTGAGGCACACAAGAATAAATGAAGTTGTATTTATGCTAGCTGTTCAGAAATGTGAACAAGGTGATGCCCACCACAGCAGAGCAGGTGCTGGTGGTAATGTTGCCTCTTTGTGTATTTAATGCTACTTTTCCTTTTTCAGCTTGGATACCATTAGGTCAAAGCTATTTTATCAAGGATGGATTTGTGATAAACTAAATGTTCTCCTTACTCTTTTGTGCTCAGTGTGACATACAGTAAGAATATTCATATCAGATATAATGAGACTATAAATTACCTCTCTGCTCTTAAGAATGGTGTTAAAACACCAAGCAATAATGAAGAAGTTACCTATTTTGTGAGAGTGATTGAATATCCTAAGCAGGTGCTCAAGACAAAAAGTAAAAAAAAAAAACTATAAAAAGCCTGAAGAAATAGGAATATAAAGCTGTCTCATGCAGGTGCTTTCCTAGAGAAAACAATTTCGATAACATCATGAATTACAGAAATAGTAACAGGTGAATCTAATACCCTGTGCTTATCTAGCAAGTGCTTGGCAAGATTAAGAGAAGACATGAAATTCTTCTTAGCTGATATACAGGGGTCCAACAGCTTGTTTGATACAGCTGTTAATCATCTGCCCTGAAAGCTTTAATTATATTTCAGGGATTAATGAGTCTGATGTCCTGCAGAGGAATATTAGATTTGGGGGTTGTTAGGTTGTGGATTTTTTTTTGTTGAGCATATTCATTTACTGCTCAGTTGTTGTAAGCCAAAATGTGGGAAACAGTTTGATTTGTTTGTTATAAAAGCCCTAAAAGAAGATTAATATTATTTTTAAACTTCTTTATTTTTTTCAGTAAAGGGAATTTATACCAGCATGGAAGCGGGCAATTCTCTATACAATACAGAGACTGAAAAAGAGTAATGCTCATTTCTTGGTAAACCTCTCTATAGCTGTACAGCTGTAGTCACTTCTTGCTTAAGTCTGATTTGAAATATAAATGTTTGGCATTCTCTCTTGTACCTTTCAAGTGTTTCTGAAAATGCTTTTCAAAGCTCAGTTTGGTAAGGTACAGCAGAGCTGCACTTCACCCTGTAAAGGTGCTGGCACTGAAGGAGTTTGCCCAGCTGAAAATCACCCAAGGTCTGTGGCTTTACAGGATAAAAAGCTCATGAGCTTCCACTAAGGCAGTAGAAGAGCATTTCCTCAGGGGTCTGAAGCTAATGGCTAATTAAAAAAAAAAAAAAATCAGCTTTTCTATAAATTTAGACAGGCTCCAGGTGGTGATATGGTGACTTTCTTTTCCCACACAGTTTCTGAAGAGTCCAATGTTTGCCATGTTTGGAACCTTGAGAAGATGCCACAGCTCCCTTCAGGTTGTGATGCAGCCTCATCTGGAGGCAATATTTAGTGAATCTTAATCCTTTTATTTTGGGAGTACATCTCACTTTCTATGACCCTGGTTGGGTAGGATTAGGTAAAGGGAAAAGTTGTGTGCTGCATCCAAAAGATTTCACAACAAACAGAGCATGAATGCCAGTTGGGTGAAGTGACCATCCCACGACGATTTAGAGGGACATTTGCAGAAATGCCACTTAGGGAGCTGTGAAAACCCAGGTTCAGCAGAGTTACCTTCATCACATGGAGCAGGAGCCACAGACCCTGGGTGATTTTCAGTTCTAGTCACTGACACCCAAGGTATTCTATTTGAGTTGGTCAGAAAAAAAATAAAGCTGATTTCGGTACGATGAGGTTAAGGGAGAGGAAACAGTAACTTTTGGGCTTTGCATATTTAAATTAACTGTTCTCATTGCTTAGAATGAATGTTCAGTCATGAGTTAGACAAGTAGTGATTTCACAGGGCTGGTCCTAACAAGTGACAGCAGTATGACCACTGGTGTAGTTTGCAGTAATTCACTGCTTGAACGTGGCTCAGATGTGGTTGGTGAGATTTATCTAAAGCTGGGTCCACAACTCATTTAAAGTCACTGTTGAATTACAGTGTGAGAGAGGTGAACAGTCAATAGAACCTTTTGAATAATGATGAGAAATTAAAAAAGCCTGGTTTAATCTTATTAGAAGGAGTCAAATGATACAGAAAGTGACTGAAAGCTAATCAGCCCTGGGGATTACTGTAAGGCTTTGGTGATTAACATGGTGTGCTTTCATTTTTTTTTTTTTTTTTCAATTTCAGGTTTTCTCAGCCCATTCCATTTTTATAGCAGAAATAGGAAATAAAGTAAGTGTGCTATTTGACCTAGTCAGTCACTTGAGCCTAATCTTATTATTTTTAGCTGGATTCACATCATCATATTAGAGCATCTCAGGCAGCAGTGTATAAAATAAAATAAATAATAAAAAACTCTGACAGGGGTCCATTGCTTTTGCTGTAATACAGCTGTGATGCATAGCAACAAAAAAATGTTCTGAAATTATATAATATATATAAGGTAATATATAAATGTAAATAGATATTAAAATACATAAATAAAATATTATATATATATATATATAATATATATGATGTACATTTCACTCCAGCTGTCTTAAGCTAGCAGCAAGGCTCTCTGCATCTCCATTTACACAATACTTATATAATTTCACATGGTCTGTGAGTGTTTTTTTCACAGTTGAAATAACTTATTTGTTTAGTTTTGGGATTTTGGTTTGTTGTTTGTTTTATTTTGGTTTTGTTTTGGCTACTGTTTTTTTTTAATTAAACAATACAGGCTGAGATTTTGAACCATAAGTGTGCTAATTTAAGTGTGCTAATATAGGATATCCAAAATTGGTAATGAATCCAATTTTACAACACCCTTGAAAAGAACATAAGAATGTGTGATAGAACAAATAATTGAGACTAGACTTAAAAGACTCTTCCAGTATTGACTGTACAAAGCAGCCTGTCTGTAAAATGAGCCACTCAGTCTCTGAGCTTGTTTTATATTAATAGCCATGACATACATTAACACAGTGAGATTTACAAATTAGCCTTTAGAAGGTACTAGATCTGAAATGTGAAAAATGACAGTCTCTGACCATTTTAGATCAAAAAAATCAGCCTTTGTGAGGCAGAAGATTAATCAGATTGTTTAAAATCCAAAAAAGGAGGAAGGAATCCAAAAGTTTTAGTGGGATAGGACTCTTGTTTTGTTTTTCCCCTATTTTTTTGTCTTTTTTCCTTTGGTTAAAATGAAGAAAAAAAATAAAGAACAGTCAGGTCCAGAGCATTAATTTGAACTTCCACTCATAACAACAGAGGTTGAAGAACACTAGAGAAGGATCCTGTACATAACAGAGCATTCTGAGATTGAGCTCAGATATCATCTGTAATCAACCTCCCCAGTTTTATTTTCTTCATCTCATTAGCAGACATCATGAATCACCATGGAAGGCATAGAATTAAGGGAAGGCTGACCACAGATAGGGAAATAGGATTGCTGAGGAAAGTAAAAGTCCAAATGCAAATCGTGGGCTGGAGTAAGGTTCAACTCCCCAGGTATTGCATTATGATGTGTGTTTCCCAAACAAACACAGCAAACCCACACTAATTCTGTAAAAGCAAATGTGAATCTGCTGAGATGGAATTTTCATTCTTAATGAGTCTTGAATCAGTAATAAATAAATGAGATCCAAACATTTTAGACCAATTCATCTGAATTCTCTCTTTGAGAATGCCCTGGGGCATCTGTAAAGGGTCAGAAGTTTGGGATTTTAGGACTTGATACAAGAGCAAGGTCAGGCTGGGATAAGCCTGGCATTCTGCTGGAATTTCTGAGCACTGCCCATGACAAGCTTTCTTTAGGACCTTCACATCAGAACTCACAGAAAAATAGTTGTGTTAATTACCACTGCTGAAAGGATGGTTGAGTATTGGAAATGCAGTGTGCTCATCTCACCAGAAAGGGTTCCAGAGGGGCTGTGCTCCCTCTTTGCCATGGAAAACTTGGGAAATACAATACAGCTAACATATTTAATATTTTAAATGTTTTACATTTTAGAATTTATTAGACTTTGCCACTTTTTTCTTGGAGGTTTGGTACACATAGTGATAAGAGAGGAGAACAAGAGAAGGCAGGAGAGGAATTTGAATAGTATAAGTAAACTTTTTTTTCCAACCTGGTGCACTGGGCTGTTTCTGGATGTGTTTGATGACTAAACAATCTTGTTCTGTCTTTTGAATGTTAGTTGGGTGTGCTGCAGGTTGTATGACATGCATTTACCCAGCAGAAATCAGCTGCAGCACAACAAGCAGCAGTGTAGGATGTAATTATGGCTCTGTGCCTGCCTTAACAAGCTGGGTTTAAATTGGATTGCAAGTTCTGCAGCACTGAAGGAAATTCTACAATCCTTTCTGTTAGGGAAAAAAAGGAAGACATTTGGTATCCTATATAAACTAAAGTACCTTAAACATGCAATAGGAGTAGCCCTCTGTTGATTTTGTTACTTAATCCAGTACATATTACTTTGACCTCTGCTTCTAGGTATTAATTCAACACAGATTTCAGCACTGGTATTGCAGCATTTTATGATATTAACTCTGAGGGTTAAATTAAAATCTGACAGTTGATTAGGGGACTAACGATTTCTTACTTTCCTGAAAAAAATATGCAAGCACTTTCACAAGCTTGTTTCATCTTTTTCTTTCTTCTTTCTTCTTCCTTCTTCTTTTTCTTCTTTCTTCTTCTTCTTTCTTCTTTCTTTTTCTTTCTTCTTCTTCTTCTTTCTTCTTCTTCTTCTTTCTTCTTCTTCTTCTTTCTTCTTCTTCTTTCTTCTTCTTTCTTCTTCTTCTTCTTTCTTCTTCTTTCTTCTTCTTTCTTCTTCTTTCTTCTTCTTTCTTCTTCTTCTTTTCTTGTTGTTGTTGTTGTTGTAATTTTCTGGTGAAAGATCTCAAAACTGCAGTTTTCCCCAACAGTTGCTTGTTTCTTTACCCTTTTCTAATACACATCTTCAGAAATTGCACATTAAAAGCTTCACAAAACCATCCATAGAATATTTTTAAAATAAATAATTCAAAAGTTAAAGAGGTGTTTGCCTTTCTCAGACACATTTGTTGTTTGCCTCGGAGGCCAATAGAATTATTGATTTCTGCAGAAAAAAAGAAACCTCTTTGAAGATTTGGTCTGACCTTCTGCATAATGTAAGTCAAATAAATTCACTCTTTGAATTGAGCAATCATCCTCTCTATTGGACTTAGTTACTTGTGGCAAAACTTCAACTTATGCTTTACAAACACATCCACTCATGGTTTTGAAAAACAAACCAGAAAATTATCCAGGTACTGATTACCTTTGATTAAGTGATCTAACAATTAGTTATGCCTAATTTTGGAGAAGTTGCAGCAAACTACTGTGAAACTTTCTGCAATTATCTGTGCAGTTTTATGGTCTTGAGAAGCATGCAGTGGGGGCCACCTGAAACTTTCTGAAATACCCAGAATTTGTGCTGAAATACTTAGTTTATGGTATTGGGTTTGGGGTTTTTTTTGTTTTTGTTTTTGTTTTGTTTTTGGTTGGTTTTAGTTTGTTTGTTGTGTGTGTTTTTCTTCTTCTTGTTGCTGTTTTTGTATTTTTTTCTGAAATTGAGGGAAACCATATTTTGGAAGAGTAAATAGATTTCAATTGCACAGCTTAGTATTTTGAAGCATTAAGAATTTAGGTGAGTGCCAAAGCCTGACCATAGTTTTATAATCTCAGTGCTCTTATCTTCTTCTGAAACCTCCTGAGAGCCCAAGGCTGGGGCACCTCAGCCTTGCAGGGGAGCAGGAGCTGCCCTTTGGGGTGTGGAGGGCAGGTGGGGCATCTCTGGGCCATGCAAAAGCTGAGAGCTGGGAGGAAATGCTTAAATTATCAGAGAATGACAAACAGCCGTGTTCTTACTCATCACTGCAACTCACTGCAGGGCTGCTCTTGGCTTGAACTGGGAAACAGAGCCATTTACAGGGTCTCAGCTGAAGGATTCTACCACCAGTTAGAGGTTTTCTTAACAGCCCAAAACCAGGGTGGATGCAACTTGTCTGATGGAAGAGTCTAGGTAATTTGAATTATACTTTTATTTAATATCTTTGACTTTTCTTTGAATTGCCTGAGAATCCATACTGGGTGAGGGCAGCCCCATGCCCAAGCTTGGGCCAAGATTATTACATAAAAAAAAAAAAAAGAAAACAAATCACCCAAACCTCCCACGAGGCAGAATTGTCTTTTCCATGCAACCCTTGTTTGTGCTTTCTGAATATTGAGGTTCTCCTAAACCAGTTAAGGAAATTGCAGGCAGAGATGCTTGTTCTGACACAGGAGAGGTCAGGCCCTTGGGTGTGAGTAATCCTTGTGCTCAGGACAGGCTGGTTTATGTTGGGGTTAGAAACTGCTGTGCAGCAGAGCCAGGGAGCTGAGAGCATGTCTGTGATACATTGGGCTGTGTGTGAAATGCAGCACTGGCTATGGTGCTCACTTGCTCATCTCAACAAATAAAATAGATGTCATCAAGATTATATTGACAGTAAACAGGCTTGTTAGCCAGAGGTTAAATAAGCACCAGCCTTACACAAAAGTGTGAATTTGCAGCAAAAGGCAGAGGTGGTTCTCACCCTAAGTGAAATTACTCTGTAGAAGTGTGCCCAAGTAAGGATAAAGCAAAGACAAAGTTTTATTTTACATTTCAGTTGTAAACACTCCTGCCTTTTTTCTGCTGCACTTTACCTCTGATTGCTAATGATTTTTTTTTTTTTTTTTGTATAAAGCACTGTTGATTGGTCTTCAAAACTCTTGGATTCAAAGAGTGTGTGTGCTTCTCCCCTTGTATGTGTTTGGGACAGCAGGACCTGGCTTTTCATCAACACTGGGCCACTGCTGCTATAATAGGTTTTTCCATTAGTTGTAATAGGAAACTTCTATAGCTTCTCCAGTGAATTTGGACAGGGGTTTGATTCTAAAATGTGCTCTAATTCTCTGTGGTTTAATGATGAAAATTTGCATTACACCGTGTGCGCCTTTCATCTAGAAGGAAAATTTTCAACGTTAATGGCACCTGTTTATCTCTAAATTCCCCCTTCCAGTGATTTTGTGTTGTAACAGCTCCATGTAGAAGTCATGTCTTAATGGAAGCTCTGTGGGAGGGCAAAAAAAAAAAAATGCAGCAATCCAAGTTGTTTAAGATCCTGGCAAAAATAACTGGCACAAAAATAATTTGTTGTGAAGGACAGCTGTCACTAAAATTCACTCGTTCAAATGGAGCAGGGCTGAAAACTGTAGTCCATGTCCTTTATTTTTCTTTCAAAATCCTAACCACTTCTTTTTTGTTTAAAACTGTCATTTTCATAAGCATAACTAAGATTCAGAATCTTCATAAGGACTGCAGCTGTTAGGAAGTTTTCAGTAGAAAAGATAATCTTGTGTGTTCCCAAGTACAGCTCCTGTGGTCTCCTCAGGGGGATTTTTCAGGGAAGCCACTGGGACCTTAAACATGTTCATAACAGAGTGAATTGATTCAGAGAAATCTTTTCAGGAAGTGGCTGAGGGAGGCACTGACCCTCTGGATGAGCCCTGGTTTTGGACATGGAAATATCAAGCTTGGCCATTATTAGCTAAAGAGGATTTTAATGTAGATGTGGGCTCCACAGGAGTAGGAAATATTTCTGCTGACATTCTCTTTTTTCAAAAACTAAAGTCAAGATGCAAGTTGGAGCCCGAAGATTCTGTGATTTTATGCTGAATTTTGATGTTGAATGAGCAGGAGTGCTGGGAGGATTTGGGTTCTCTGTATTTGGGGATGTTCAGCGTGTAACTGTGCACGATGCTGAATGATGTGGTCAGGCTTTGAAGTGAGCAGTGTTTTGAGCAGGTGGTTGGGCTGGAGACCTTCATTTATCCCTCCTCACCAAAATCTGTCTGGATTTCTCTGTGATGGAGATGGATGCATCAGGTGTCAGGAGGGTGAGTGCCCCGTGCCTGGTGAGGCAGCATGGGTTATTGCAAGCTGTGAAAAATTAAATATTCTTCAGAGGAATTGAAAACTTGCCTGATATTTCTATTTTCGTTTAGCAAGGGAAAAAAGAGGAAAATTTTAAGACTGAGCTTGCTTCTGAACAAAATTTTAAATGTTTCACTCAGAAGAAGCTGAAACATTTTCATGAGAGAACTTCTCATTTGGATCTTTCTACTAATAAAATTTAAATTATTACAGCTCCATAATGCATGCAAATATCTCAGGAAGGTTTCAGAATATTTTTTTTTAGATGATGGAAGTGATGCAACATTAGGAAACACAAGAAAAGCTTGTAGGCAAGACCACCCTCTGTGTACCAGCCATCATTAGCAGCCCACAGTTCTGTGGATTACTGTGGCAGCTCAAATGTGATTAGGAAAAAATGCCTTTGAAGGGATCTGTGCCACTTGGTGCTGTGAAAACTGGAGGCAGGTTACTCCTTCCTAATACATTATCACAACAAACAAATCGTTTTTGCAATAGGTTTCATTCTCATTCAGGCAAAATTATAGTGGAAAACCCCATGGTAATGAGTATGACATGCACATTAATATAAAATGAATTCATTATGATCAGCATTACTACAGCAGATTCCAAATGAATTAATAATGACAGGGTAGTCAAAACAAAGTGGAGCGACACTTAGTTAAAGCCATAACATGCTGTTAATGACACCATTAAACAGGGGCTAGAGAGCATCAAAAATTTCTGGTGCAAAATTATAGTCTTGGGTGCACAGTGCTTCTTTCTGTGCTTGGTTGTCAGCCAAAATTGTTGGTAAAAAATTATTTGTTTTTTACCAACTTAGTGAATGGTTTTCCCGTTACACAAAATAAAACAATTCTGGTTTATATTGACCATTTAAAATAATCTTTGGCAAAAGGCTGGTAAATTATTCAGGCTGAAAAAACAAAGTAATTTTTTTGGAGAGTTTTAAATAAGTTTTTTTTTTTCCACTAAACAAGAAATAGGTGTGAATGTGTATGTTATTATTCATTTTGGTTTTGTTCTGAATTTTTCACAGCAAAAATTTTCATGCAGTCAAAAGCTGTGAATCTGTAGGCTGCCACAGCTTATTTCACATTTTCTATCTTTAAGGTTACTTCTTTATTTTAATAGTAAACTTGATATAAGCATGGTAAAATAGGTTTATTACATGAGTTATATAGCTTGAATTTTAATAACCCTTTACATTTTTTTACCATCCTTCTTACCAGGTAGCAGCTTGCATTGTGTCTTGCACCCTTTTTCATTCTAGAAAATGATTTCTAATTCTCTGGGGAAGAAAATAACGTTAGGAAAACATGTAGGAGCTGTGAATTCAGGAGTGCATAAACTAAAATAGCAACAGTTTTAGTTCAGTGTTCTAATTAGTCTGATTACTAGACACAGCTACAAAGGATTTAAGTAGCATCATTTTTTTCTGACCTAGAACAGCAGTTTTTTAACCAATCCAGAAAACTATATCCCTTCCATTTACATTTCTTCTTTTGATTGTAAAAATATGTAGTGGAAATAGTTTTTTCTAGCTCAGAGTAAAAATGGTTGGCAAATATTTCACCTAGAACTCAGTTGTGTCAAGTTTTATATATGAAGATCTAACAATTTAAATTTTATTGAGCAGAAAAATCCAAATAAGCTCTTTCATTAAAATGCTTCAGTTTCTTCTGAGTGAAACATTTGAAATTTTGTTCAGAAACATGCTCAGTCTTAAAATTTTCCTTTTTCTCTCTTTACTGAATGAAAATGGAAATACAAGAAAAGTTTTCAATTCCTCTGAAGAGTATTTAATTTTTCTGAGCTGTTACTTCAGAAGGTCAAGGATAACTTCAAATCTGATGCTTCAAAGAATTCAACAGAATAAAATTCAATCTCCTGACTCCTACCTATTGTTTTTGGGAGGGAAAAAAAAATCCTTTTATCTGTTGCATTTCAGTGCCATTGAAATAACCATTCTTCCTCTTTTATGAGATGTGACAAACAGGAGCATCTCCACTCCATTTGTCTTTTTTACAACATTCATTACTGTGTAAAGTTCTGGAGTGTCCTCTCTTATTTGTCTCATCTATAAACATCTCAATTTTATCCTGCTCATTTCTTAAGGGGGAAGTCTTGGCGTGCCTCTAATCGTTTTTGCCATCCATCAGTGAACCCTTTGTACCTTAAAAGGAATGTAATGGAGAGAAGGGAACCAAAACTCAGCAATTCCAAGGGGAAATGTACAGCACTTACAGCATTTAATAGGGAAGCATTAAAAAGATCTTTTTCTAGCCTCTAGTTTAACATCAAAGAGGCTTTTTCTGGACTTAAAAACTTATAAAAGCAACATAGTGAAATTACTCAAAAGAATACAGATTCATAGAAATACTGGTGATTAATGATCACCTTCTCTATGTGTCCCCAAATATCCCAGTTCAGGAAGTGCTTCTTCTCTTATCACAGTTTTAATTATAAGCCTTTTCCTTTTGGCTTACTTTTTATCAGTAGCTAAGTATAAAAAAAAAAGACCTAATGGTAGTGATTCTGCAACACTCTGAAATCAGTACAAGGAGTTTTCCTGCAGGATCTAAAAATCAGAATGAGATTGTGCTGCACTGACAGAAAATAATGCTCAAAATTACCCATACTTCCTAGTACAGTTGAGGATAATTCTTTTTCACATTTTTTTTTCTTTTAGTGTAACTTGTACTTCACAACTAACAACAAACTAAGAGCATAGTTGGGCAACCAGTATCTTACACTGTCATCTGTGATAATAAAATGATTACTCAAATTATTACAGTTGGGCCGCTATTGCCATCAAGTGTGTTAAATTCTATTTTTGTTCTACACCCACTTCTAATCCCACCCTCCATGCATTTTTAATTCTGAATGGGATGTTGTTGCTTCCTGTTGCCTGAGGTGTTTTGCCATCTTGGGTTTCTCTTTAAAAATTCTACAAGCTGAATAAATGAAGTCTACTAAGAAGACTGGAAATTATAAAGAAAATGGATGCAATTTGTAACCAAGTAATGGTTTGTAATCTGCATATTTGCACATGTTCAGGTTAAGGCCTTTGCCTTCTGTGTGTCCCACAGCAGAGCTGGGGTTGGGAGGCACCTCTGGAGCTCCTTGTGCCCCACCAGCCTGTTCAGGCAGGGTCACCTGGGGCTGCTTGTCCAGGACCATGTCCAGAAGCTTTTTGGGAGCATCTCCAAGGATGGAGAATCCACAGTCCCTCTGGACAGCCTTGGGCAGGCAGAATATTTCAAGAATGTATGGCAGAATTATCCTTATTGTCCTGGGGCCAGCAGATATCCTTGCTCTCCTTATGCTTAAACCTCTGCTGTTTTCCCAGTGCCTCATATCCCCACTTACACCTTAATTATTTTGGATCATAATAATGTTGGAGCGTAAGCTTTGGAGTTTCCAGAAAATGATGGACATGTAAAAATAGTTTTACATGCTTTCAGGGTTCAGATACAGACTTTTCTATTTGAGCTGATTTCTCTGGTTTAATTTTGTCTTATCTAAAAAAAAAAGTGTAAATATTTTTTGTGCCAATTATATTTAAGGCAGCTTACAAAACAGCTCACAAAAATATATAACCATTTACAGTTGATGTGTAACAGACCAGGTTATGGAACCATTTTAATAAGTTACAAAAGATCTTTTTTCTTGTTGTGCCTGCTAAGATTCAGATCCTCCCACTCCACATTTCAAAGCTCTTTAGGGCAGTGGTTATTCTCAGGCAGAGGTGTCCATCCTGTGGGATCCATGGCAGGATAGTGCCTCTGGCTGGCACCTCTGTCAGAGGGCAGGTTGAGGGCCAGGTGAATCCTTTTGGTAGCAGCCCCAGGGAAGGTATTGTAGAAATACTGAACAAGTTTTAGCCACAGTGCCATGTCTAAACAAGTCCAAACTGTAGTCTGTATCATGTACACCAACCAAATTATATTTAGCTGTTTTTCTCCATGTTTTCTACCTAGTTGTTTTTCTACATATTTTACTGTTTCTTCACACACTTAACTGCTTTTCTTTATATTTCTTAGTTAAAACCAATGTTTATAACATAAAATTAACCATTTTTAACCATTTTTCTACAACTTATTAAGACCCTTCAAAGCCACTAAAACATAAATTGTGCTAAATAAAAAAAGAGCTAAAAACCAAAATGCCAAAATTAACAAACCCAAAATAAAAGTAAGCAGTAAAGTTCTGAACAACCACCAATCATCGTATCTAAAGAGCTCGTGCAAAGCACGTAAACAACATTAAAAACAACAAACAAAAAATACATAATGGCGTAAACAGCAGTCTTAAAATGTGTAATTAAAACTAAAAAGTAAACAATAAATTAGCTTCTCCATAATCATATTAGTTTGCTGTCCAAAAGTCCTGTTTCTCCCACAAGGCATCACAGCTGAAGACACTGACTGGGAATGAATTCCTGTTGCAAGAGTCTGCAGTCACTCTTCAGTCAGCTTCCTGATCTTTCCAGTGTCAAATAGAAAAGGTGGCTTCTGTTTCCATGTGAGATTGATATTGAAGCTAAAAATAAAATTAATAAAAAAAAATTAAAAAAAAAAAGGTAAAACTCATTATTTAGTTTGCATTCCTAGGTTTTTTTCAGGTGATATTTTACATCTGAATCCATAAGAGGCAGTTTGGAATATGGAAAATGCATGGAATACAGCATTTTGTTGTCAGGAAGTGTAGGAGTCAGCAAAGAGGGAGCAGAAAAACCTTTCCTTGCTCTGCCTGGGTATGAGTAGAATTCCAGGAGAGCAAGAAGAGCTGAGCAGCTGTGAGCAGCCTCTCCTCCATCCTGTTTTCACAACTGCACTCAAAAAGAAGAGCAAATGCTCAGCTTTGTTGTTGCAAAGCAGCAATTTGCAATAAAGCTGCAGAATAATTACTTTTGAAACAGAAACCAATGGGATCCAAATTGGTTCTTCTGACTGCAAAACCGCTTGCAGGAGAATTTTGGAGTTCTCTGGTGACTTTGCATACTGGAGCTGATTAGCATTTTAAAAAGTAATTAAATAAAAAGGTAACATTCCTGGATGCTAGCTGTGGTAAACTCAAGTATTTTAACTCCTGAAACTGATCTTCATTCAGGCAAATCCTGTGTGACCTCCCTGTTACTGACACGGACAAGGATGGCTTTTGGGGATAGAGGTGGTGGAATGGAGTCCTAAACATGCATTAATAATTACATGCATTAACAATACCTTGTGTCCACACACCTTAATGTTGCAGAGAAGCAAAACTAAATGAAACCTCTGCTGGTTTTTGTGCAATAAAAGATGTATCCTTGTAACTCTGGTGAGGCTATCAAGAGAAAAGTGAACTTTATGATTACCTGTAAGGGTTTCTGGTAGGAGCTCAATGCCATAATGCCTGTATTAAGAATTTGTTCACGCTGTAGGGAAGGGTCAGTAGGTTAAGGTGGTTTGTGCAAAACTCCTCCTTGTGCAATTCAAAGCTTACTTTAGAGCAACTTTTGTATGGTTGCCTGGATCAGACATCCCCCAGATGGGACCCTGCAGCCAGAGCAGGTTTGATGCTGTCACTCCCAAACTGCCTGAAGAACAGAAATAGCACGTGGCTAGTAAAGGTGAGCAAAGAATTGACTTCAAACCTCACACAGCTGCTCTAAAACCCCATTTCAAATGCAAAACCGGCCAGCAGAGCAGGTCTTGAGTGGGCAGAGAAGAAAATGAGTGCTGGGAGTAGGGGAGCAGTGTCCTAGTGGATGATTTCTGAAAGAAATATTGTCTGTGGATTATCTCTGAAAGAAATATTGTCTGCTTGCCCCACAGTGGGAGTGAAGCTATCGAGTTCTTTGTCACACCTGCAGTGGTGAGGGCCCTGTCCCCTGGGTGGCATTAATGAATGGACAGAGTGAGGAGTGATGATGCCTTGCTGTGGCAGTTTGTCTGTAAATTTAGTTGAAATTAAGTCAGAGAATATCTCTGCCTTGTTTTATTGCATCTCAGATTGACAGCTTGCTTCAGATGCACTGTTGGGGAGGTGGATAGCACATGTTGAAGCACAGGGACTTGAAATCATTTTGGTTTCTAAATATTGGATCTCCTTTCCATGTTTTGATTTTCCAGTGGCAAGCACATCTTGCTGTTTAAACTGTAGCTACTGTATCAGCAAAGGAAATGATAGAACTTTGAGTAGATAACCACAACTTAATTAATCATAAATAATTTATCTGTATCTGATTATACAAGCATCAGCTCTTAAAAAGAGAATCCTCGTTATCATGTGGATGATAAGTTATTGGTGTGAATATAACTGCCAGATTCAAGTTCAACTTGTTTACTTCTTTTATTATCAAAAATATTGGATTATATTTTTTCCATCAGTATTTTGTAAATGCACTTTAACCTATACTCTGAGTGGTTCTTGCTGAGTTCATGTTGAATCCCCTGTAATGTGAATCCTCATTGAGACAGAAATATGAAGTATATTGATTTAAATACAAAGGTGTATGTTTGAAGCCAGTTTAAGGCAATTTTTTTTTTAAAGCTTCTTTTGGCCACCTGTTTTTGGTATTTTGCTGAGCATCCCCACAGAGATTTCATGGGATTAAAGTTTGGCTGTTTCAGATGATTTTCTATAAAAAGACACTGGGGCTGCCTTTATAACCTTGAATTCTGTCAAAATCAGGTTATTGAGAGAAAGTCACTGATAGTTTTAGGGACTAGTGCCTTGATTGCTCACTGAAAATTCATATACAAAGAGATACCTTTTTACATAAGCCACAGATGACTTGAGCTGCAAATGTTCTGTGTTCAAATGTCTGTCATGAACAGAGTATAAACTGCAGCTTGCATTGTCACCATTGATTTTCTTTTACAACAGGCTTTTTATGAGCTTTATATCTCTTCATGTATGGCCAAAGAAGTTTTCAGAAAAGAGAGACAAGGGCCTGGTGTTTCTGCAGCACTTTTAACCCAAACCAAACCAGTATCTAAACACACCTGCCAGATTTAACTGGATACACCCATTTTTATAAACTGTGTTCTGACTCTTGGTGATGTCAGAAGTGGTTGCTCTCACTGCTTGTCACTTTGTAAGTGGTGGAGTTCATAAATATTTCAGACTTGCTAGAAAAGTTCAGAATAAAAACACAGGTGATAAATTAATATTGAACTTCCCTCATAATAAATTTACCAAGTATAAACTTACCTTAGAATCAGTGATACTCTTGCTGGCCAACAATCAGACTCACTGGGTAATTGTGAAGTAGTGAGCAGGGAGTAATCACAGAGCAATATTTCTTTTCCTTCTCTTTTTAATTGGCTTTGTGCTAAAAACATGTTGAATGGTAGTTAGCTACATGTGCTGCTGCATTATATTCAGCAGCCCCCCTGGAGAACCCCAGACTAATTAGAAACACTGAGCTCTCACTTGTAATTTATTATCTGGCAACAGAAGCAAAGAAATTTAAGAAGTACTGTAAGCACAGACCTCCACAACCCAGGCCAAAGCAACTCTTTACAGAAAGGTCAATATCCTTGAGAGCCTGAGATATTATAGGTCTGCCTAACTCGACATTCCAGCCTCAGGAGCAGTAATGAGTTTCTTAGTCTGCACTCCAGAGAGTCTAAAATTAACCCCGGATCATCTTCAAACCTGACCTCAATCACAGCAATTAATTAACAGCCACTGGAAGGACCTTAACAAAGGAGATGAGTGAAGGGAACCACTTGTTTTTCATTTCAGCACATTCCTCCTTTTCCCCAGTGCTGTTTGGAAATTGTATTTTTTGTAAAACCCTTAGAAGAGTACACTGTAAAGACAACAAACTTTGACCTGATGTAGACATAAGACCTGGGCATTAGTTTGTAACTCAAAATTATGTGCTTTTAAAAGTCAACGTTATTTTTTTGTGGAAAACTGTAGTCTAGGAGGCACATGCTGAAACAAGCAATCACATTTGAAGGCAATCAACAATGGCTTCAGCTTTACTCTTATACTTTGCCATCCTACACCAATTTAGCACCAAAAAAAGTAGTTTGTGAATAAAACTGTGGGTTAACTACAAGGCTCATTCATTCAGGCTTTTAATTTTGTTTTTTCTGACAATATAGGTAATTATGGGAGAAATTGATTGAAATGTACATAAGAAATAAGAATGCTGAACAAAATAATTGGAAGGTACTACACATATATTTGTTTGAATGATTGAAGAAAATATGCCCTCAGGGAAAAAATAAAGCAGTATTTGGAATTTTTTTTTGAGGAAACACACTTTATCTTAAAAAATTCAAATTCAGTGGAGCATTCTGCTTATATTGGGAGTCCTGTATTAATGCAATTGATGCTGTGCTTCATGAAGAATGTTATTTACATCTGTAAATATGTAGGATATACATTGAGCTTGGTGAAATGAAAACAAAACAATTCAGATGCATTGGTGCTAAGTTATATGCATGCCTTAATGGTGCTTTCTAGACCATGACAGCCTCAAAGAATTGCAATAAAAAAGAAAATAGTCCATTCATGTGCCAGGAATAACATTTCATGAACTATCTAGAATTGTTTGTCAAGAAGGAAGAACTTTGCTTACCAGGAGTAGATAATGCAGTATTTTTCACCCAATATGAATGTCAGAGAGCAGCCAGAAATAATGAATAATGAATTTGCGCGTCAAAAAAAAATTAAAATAGAAATTAAAAGAAAAAATCAAAGTGAAAGTGCTTCTCATCCTGGGATTTTAGCTGTTAAATAGACAACTCCTGACATTTTTGTATTGCATATTTTAAAGTATTACAATTAATAAAATACACATTTTCCGTTCCAAGTAAAATTGTATTTTATAGTTATTGCTCCTTCTGTGTTTCATTCTCTGCTCTCTGATTTAACAGTGGCTTTAAGCTTTCAATTGAGCCTTAGATAAGCAATTTTATTCCCATATTATGGTTCCTCCATGCCCACCCATAAAAAAGGTTTTACTGATCCATTCATGTTGTATAGGTGATCTCACAGACAAATCTCCTCTGCTGTTCTTTGTGTAATTGTGTGAGGGTGGCTGAGAAGAGATAGAGATAATTCTGAATTAATTGGCTATTGATAAATTACAGCTTCCTGTTAACAGAGAAACCAATAATGGCAGTTTAAAGAAGTCACTCTCAGCTCTTTGGTGGGTTACTTTAACCAAGAATGGGCTGAAATGTTTTAATGCAACAGTTCACTTTTCCTGTAAATTTTGATACTGAGCATATTCCTATTCTAGGCTCTTACCAGCATGGTACAATGAAATGAAATTCTGGCTCTGAGGACAAAGAAAACACCACTGGGAACTAACTTTGGAGGTGCTAAGGAAAAATGAAGCAAGGCCAAATGATTGTTTGAATAATCTGCCTGAATTCTGATTAACAGAAAGACAATAACAAAAAAAAATTTAGAAATTTAGACAGATTTAGAGATTGGTATTTTTTTGGTTTTTTTGTTTTTTTTTTAACATTGAAGATGTGACAGTCGTAAAATTAACTGATAGAAGAATTAGCTATTGCAATTACACCCTGCCTGGAAAAACAATGCCATAAATATTTTCTTATAGGTTTGTGGTAGAGCTATTGCTTGCACAGAATTAATTGTTATGTCTTTGTTTAGATTTTCCACTTCTTTTAATGATCTGTGTTAGTGTCTTATGTGGTTGACTACCCCAGAAAATTAGAAGTCCATTAGTGTATAGATTAAGTTATGTAGATTTGAAATGTTGGATGGGCAAGGGAAAATCACATCAGGGAATAGAATTAATTTTCAGAATGCAGCTAAATGAAGTGTGGGAAGATAGGTTAAAAGCAAAGTTTCTCTTCCTTTTTCAGGTGATTCAAATTTTGTGATGACTGTGGTGAAGATTATGGTTGTTTTTAAGCACTTTACTGACTGTGGCGCTCAGTGTTACCTTAATTCATGAAGCCTCTGGTGTATTTTCAGATAAAAACATGTATTTTTTATGTTAATATTTTTAATTTATGTAAAAATGGGTTGAATTATAGGAAGAAAATATCCTTCTGTTTCACTGTAATGTTGGATGAATGTTCATGTCCAAGGACAGAGTCACATTTCTGATGAGCTAAGCAGAGTGTATTTTGAAAAGATTTGAGGTGAAATTCTAGCAGAGAGTCCTGTATGATTGACTCTATTTTCCTTTTAATTTGTAGCCACACATTTGTTTTTAATTTAGAATATCTGCAAGGATTGGAGTAAAAACACAGCCAAGACCAAAGCACTTCCCCTTTTTTAGGAAGTCTTCCTCCTTTTTTCCCAATGGGCTTTGAAGAACAGCCTTTTGTAGACCAATGAACCTCTTGTGGATCAAATAAACCTTCCAAGAGAGGGGCTCTGATATGCTTCATCCTCGAGTACAAACCAGGGAAAGGGTTTTGGCATCCCCAGACTTCTCTTTTTCACACATCTGCAGTTCCTTTCAGCAAGATGTCATCGTTTCACTGAGAGGAGCATTGGGGACTCTTCCAACTCAGTGCACTGCCAGGCACTAAAATATGCTGAGAGAGGTTGGTTTCATCTCCTGCAGACAGAGAAAGACATTGGCTGTCAAGTCTTCTTGAGCCTGGACAAATTCTCTTTGTTGTGAGGTATAATTTAAGTGATGATTTTTTTTTTTTTTTCCAAAAAATGGCTTTATTAGTCTTAGGTTATCGAGTGTGCAGCTGGATCTCTCCTGAAGCCCTGTCTGTGTTTAGGCTGGATGAGGGCAGGATTTCTGGATTATTTCTGCACTTGCAGGAAAGGAGCACCTTTGTGAATTGCATAGTCTGGCACAGAAAATAACTGCTGCTGACAAGCTTCAGGCTGCTCTGTATGTAAATTTTAGATCTTAAGGCACCAATGTTGTAGGTAACAAAAATTCTCTACTGGGATTTCCAATACCCATGAGATTGGAACTAATGTGTTTCTTAGGTCTTTGAAAAGTTTTTTGTACCATTTCTTTTTTTATACCATATACTTTTTTATTCCATATATCTGATAAGTGTTTTATTTTTGGCAGAGGTACAAAGAATGTTGACATTCAGATATATCAGATAACTCAGTAAGATGGTTATTACTGGTAAATGAGCAGGTTTTGTGTTCTTGAGATGGTTCTTAGGCCACCCAGCAAACCTGTGGCAGGGGTAGGGAAGCCAATATCTCTTTTCAGATGGGGTTTCTGCATTTCTGCAGGAAGAGATCTTGAGCCAATAGTGACTCTGATAAAATGGCACCAAATTGTATCATATGGGGATGACTTTTTATAACTCCAAGGGCTAAGAAACTTCATCTTAAACTAGAAATGCATCCATAATGCTTTAATTTTTAAATCACAAGAAATACTGACTTTTTAAAATGAGCCTTTTGTAAATAAAATATAAAACTATATAAAGCTGAATCCCATAGTATCCTTTTCTGGAATGAATTTGAATATTAGTGTTGATCCTTTGGCTCACAAGGCTCGTGAAGAAGAAAAAGAAGGATCTGGCTGTTCTTGCTGGAGTTTCTGAGGTGGTTTGACCTTGGCTGGCTGTGGGAGACCCCTCAGCCACAGTCCTGCTCCCCAGTCAGCTCAGACTGAGAAAATCAAATAGCAAAGCTCATGGGTGGAGATAAGTGCAGGGACATTGCTGACAAATTACTGTCACAGACAAAACTGAGCAAAACTGATTGTTTTAAATTGTCAGTAAAAATAAATTTGCATTGTGAGGAAAAAACACCCCCATACTAGTTAATGTGAAGAAAATTAGCTTTAACTCAGCCCCAGAATGATGTGCAAGAGAGATGGCAGAGTGATAAGGATTGGTTTCTGGAACAATGAATAAATAAAACTCAATGTCTGTCCTCAATCAGGGAAAGATTGCCATGGTGCAAGCTAAAGATGAATGTAAAATAAAAACCCAAGCAAACAAAAAAAAAAAAAAAAAAACCAGAAAAACTTCACAACAGCACATTATAGAAANAAAAACCCAAGCAAACAAAAAAAAAAAAAAAAAACCAGAAAAACTTCACAACAGCACATTATAGAAATAATGTGGGGAGGATAATGTATTTAAATGCAGGTAACATGTGCAGATCATGCAATAACTTCCATGTGGGAATGGTTTTGGTGTCTGTAGGGTCTTGACCTTGCTGGAGAGGGAGAGAGGGATTTAAATGAAGTGGGGTGAGACCATGGCACAAGAAAAGTGAGATGGAAGAGGGTCTGAAGCCAAATGATGCACTACATGTGCAGGGGACCGTGGCAGGTGGCTGAGGGGTGAGAAAAGGAGTAGGTAGAAGATGTCTGGAAAGGAGCAGATAATCTTATGACAGCATTTTCCTCCATAATTCTTAAAAAATGCCAAATTATTGCAAACCTTTGGATTCCTGAGGTTTTCTAGGCAGCAAAAACTTTATTTCCATGGAATAAATTATGCCCTGCCTTTTGTGACAGGTGTATAAAAAAGATAACAGCCTAGCTCTGTTACAAGTTTTTCAATTAGCAGAAGTGGTGGAGAACTGCTCTGGGATCTGAAATTGCCAGTTCAGCTAATGAACCGTGTAGGTGTTCAGGTTGGTTCCATGTGACTTGTGTAGGAGAGGGCATCTTTTTAGCCATTGCATTTTTTAATTAGAAAATTTCACTAATGAGCACGTTAAAAGGGCATTTAAGTCAAGAATCAAGTTAAGAAATGCCAGCATCAGAGTGTGCCACTGGCATATTTAACAGGGTAGGTCACAGAGTCAGTCTCTGCTTTAGCTGGTGGTTAACTCATTAATAGATTTTTCTTGAAGGAAAGGGAGTTTTCAGATTGTTTTGTTGTTGAAAGTCTCATGTGCTCCTTTAGAATGAAAACTGTCAAAAAACTTCAGCAAAAATATTGCCATTTTCTTGCTTTGTGCCTGCCCTAGTTCTGAGGGCAGTTTTTACTGCCCTTTTTTCTGCAGAACCTGGCTCCCCCTCACACTGGTGCCCATTGCCAGGCACTGCCCAGATAATCCTGCTCTGCTTCAATTCTAAACATGAAGAAGACAAAACTCTAAGGAGAATGAAACGGATTAAAGGAACCAAGAAACTGAACACTGCAATTTTAGGGCAGACAACAAATAGTTGCATGGTTTGGATTGAATTTCCCAGTTTAAATAGGGTGTGCTGTAACCCAGGGGATCAGTTTAGAGGCTTGGGGAAGCTGACTAAAGGCTTTTCCAAGTCATGCTTCCAGGCCTATCTTATTTTATGGGATATTTTTCTGATTTTAATAACTTAATTTCCTCAGTTTCTTGTGGCACAAAAGAATCCCCACCCCCAGTGCTTAGGGCTCCTCCGTTTGCTTTCATTTCAGCCACTCCAGGACAGAGGCAGCTCACTGCCTCCTGGTTCCTACTGCTCTCTGCAAAGCAGTCTCTGTTTTCTTTTATGTCTGATCTTACACTGCAGAACATCAAAAACTGAATCACAGGTTTATCTTGATCTTCTTAGTAGTGACTACACTACTATAAAACTATTTTTTTACAACATTTTTCAAGCATCTTTTCCAGAACAGATGCTCAGATGCTCCTGAAGTGAATATAATCCTTTTTTTCTATTAATCTCTCCTATAGCCAAATAATGGTTTGGAGTGAGTTGGTTTCAGTTGAGTTTTGTTTTGTTTGGTTTGTTTGTTTTTCCCTGAAACAGATTAGATGAACTCAAATACAATCAAAATCTTGTCTTCCCATAGGTCAGAGGATTTTTGTACATCAAGTATTAAGACTTATACCTTATTTCAGTGCCCTGATGCAACCTGCAGTGGAATAAATTCTATCACAGAATCTGGATGAGATGTCTAGTAGTGGTGTATTCACTGCTTTTTCAAGTTTATCACCCTTGCCTATGTTTGTTTGTTTGTTTGTGTCAAACCATGAATTCTAATGCCCTGAGCAGAAAGAAGGTAAGCACTTTGAAAAGGATTAAAAATGCAGGATGTATAAAATGATATTATCACTGAACCATGGAAAAACAATCTTTTCCAGATTATACCCATATTAATATAGAGGGGTGAGGGGCTTTTTTGTTCTTTCATTGTAATCAGAAGTCTGTCATTTATGAGTTTTTTTTCAGGGAGTATTAGGAATGCAACAAATACCATACATGCACCAGCAAACACCCTTAGCTATCTTTTAGTCATTGCAGTTAATCATTGTATTGACAGCATCTGTATTGAAAGTCAGACAGCTTTAATGGGCAAAAAGAATGTTATCCACATTACATTCATTTTCATTCTTCAGACCAATAATGCAATGTTGTGTTCTGCAGAGACATTGCCATAAAACCTCAATTTCTGATATTATATTAGAGGGGTGAGTTACATCTCTAAACTATAACAGCCTGGTAATTGTTAGTCTCAAAGAAAATAATATCTCTGGCTTGATGAGAAGAAAGTGTGTATTTTATAAGAGCAAAGCCAGCAAGGAAATGAGAAGTGAATTCTTGTCTTGGAATTGCTGCCATTGGGAATGTCTAAAGGTTTGGATCTGCAAACAGCTTGTGTGCTGTGCCTTCTGGTCTCATTTCTACTGCTGCATGTATCCCCATCTGATAGAAGATTTGGGAGATTTGTGTCTTCCCCTCCTTGAAAACCATCCTTACTTTCTTCCCCTTTTCTTCAGGCCTAGGGACACAGGGCAGCTGTTGCATTTCTGGCTTCTTCTGGAGCCCTGCTCATTCTGCTGCCTGTTTCTGCTTGGGTGCAGCCCCAGTTTCCTCTGGCTCCTGTTCTTCTTTCCAGAGCCTCTGACTCTTCCTCTCCTAGCACTTGAAGAGTGTTTCTATCTGCATAGCAATAACCCAAAATGCATGTTGTGCAGAGTATATAGGGGAGCTTATTAGTGTATTCCCACCTGCCTTTCAGAGCAAGAGCTGGGAGAAAGGGTAGTGCATCCTCCCTGGTTACAGCTGCCTTCTGCCTGGACCCAAAGGCTCTGGGGGCTGATGTGAGGTGACACTGAGACAGCTTTCAAAATCCTGCAGGTGTTCATGGGGCTGCTCAGCATGGGAAGCATCCTGTGTTCCCTCAGGAGCTCCCTGACTTTGGGTCACTCTCACCTGCAGAGGTGACAGTGGGAATGTGCACATGAGCACCTTTCCTTGCACTCCCCCACAAGGAGTTTCAGTGCCTCACATCTCTGTGTCACTCATTTTACACTTCCAACCTGACACCTGGGGGTTTCAGCTCTTTTTTTGGGAGTTTCCATGTGCAGACCTTTCTAGAGGTGGCTGGGTGCTGAGGGATCACCTGGCAGCTCTCTGTGGCTCCACCTCTAGTCCTGCAGCCCTACCCACTTTAGAATCAATAGATTTCCTTGTTGTGACCTTTGAGGGGTCAGCTTTTCTGATGAAAAGGAATGTAACAATCAGGATTGCATTCAAAACACTGCAAGCCCAATTTAGTACTTAATGTCTTGGACAGTTTCATCTTTTCATACAGTATTTTTAAAATGTGGCTTTTGTTTTATATGGTTTTTGTTTTATTATTTATTGTTACTGAGAAGGCAGCAAATAGGTCCCTTCCATATTTAGCTATACAGTTGAATTCTTAAAATTGCAAAGGTTTCAGCTTTTGATTGGTGCCATAGTATGGGGTTGAGATGCAAGGTTTAATGGCACACACGTGTCATGCTTTGCAGGGTCACAGCCAAGCCCTGATATCATCACAGCCTGACTGCAGGTAATTCCTTCCAGTCCCATTCCTGTCTCTTTACAAGGATGTACCCAGGAGTTTATTAAAAAGCCATTTAAAATCATTTGATCCAGGTGAGCTGTGTTTGAAGTGGTTAGAGGAGCAGACTCACAAGTGTCTATTTTTACAATTTGAGTTTAACAAAAGTTGGATACTTAGATATTGTTTTATGCAGGAATTCTGACCTGGGAGGAAAAAGGGAATGCTGATACTCCCAAGGGTTCTGCATCTCTTGGAAGTGTCTGGTGCACAGGCATGGATAATGACCCTTGCAACTGGGCAATGCATTTTGTCTTTCCCACCACAGCCAGTTGTATTCAGGTGGGCAGTGATGCCAGTGGTTTGCTGCTGCTGTCATTTGTCTGCTTGGAAGGAGCTGTGGAAAAGGCAGGTTTGGCTCAGTGTGGCAGCAGCTGTCCTGTACATAAGAACCCACTGATTTGGCTTTGAAGGGAAAACTTTGGGCAAAGAAAGAGGTGAGGAGGTGCCAGTCCTGACACTGTGCACACAAGGAGAGGTGTGGAAGTTGTGGGAAGGGAGTGCTGCTAGGGAGCACTGAAGTCAGTCTGTCAATACATAACTGAAATGGTAGCTGGAGTCAGTTCCTATCCTCCTACAAAGAGGAGGATTTAGTTTTACACTTGTGGACTGCCTTCATGCTGTTTGCCCAAAAGTGTGCCCATAAAACGCCATCCAGACGGAGCTGAGCTCTCTGCTGCGTGTTCCTTCTCTGTCCCATGCCAGCCCTGCAGGGAAGGGAGGGCACAAACTCTTCCCACCAGGCAGGACCTGGACTGCAAACCAGGGAAGGAACAAGTGAGGCCAAGTGCAGCAGCAGATGGCTGTTCCTGGAGCCTTTTCCTGGCAGCTGGGCTCCCTGCTCTGAGCAGGATCGATCTGTGCCCAGGCTGGGGCAGGTGCTCTCAGGATGGATCTGTGCAAGGAATTCAGCAGAGTGGAGCTTCCACCCCCAAAAGTGTTCCCCCTCCTAGTCAAGGTACAGAGGTGCAAGGTTGGGTGCTGTGTCTCTGGAAGTTTCACACAGCATAAAGGCAGAAGCCTTGATTTTCTTCCTGTGTCAGACAGACTGTTTCGGTCTAGAACATCTCTTTTGTCCAGCTTTTTTTTTGCCTAGGATATTTTCCTTTCAGCTGCAGAATTAGAAGGTAAATTTAGCAGTTCAAAAGCTGCAGTTTTACCTATTTAGTGGCCTAAGTATTTACATTTTCACCAGAGGACAAATGATCAAACCAGTACAGGGAGAGCTCTTGTAAGAGATGATGTCTTTTGGTGTGAAATGCTGCAGGTCAATCTTGTGGCAAGAGATAGTGAAAATTAACTAATGGCTAATCAACCTAAAGGTTTAATTAACCCATTAACTAATTAACATTTAACACTTAATTTTCATAAAATATTTCTTTCGCAACATCCATGTTAGGATGAAACTATTCAATGATACACTGAGAACTGATTTCTTAGAATAACAATTAATAATACTATGGATTTATAAGTCATGATTCATACAAGAACTATATTTATTTCTACATATATTCTGGATATCTACATTTTTTTCCTCTAAATGTAGAAGAGTATCTTAAAAATATTCTGTATTTTCAGAACAACAGAGTCTCTTGTATTATTGACAATTTCTGGAAAAGTTAAATATAAATGTTTCAAGTATAGGAGCATTGTTCTTCTTACCTTCATTCATCCATCTCTTTGGATATTCAAAAATGAGATGTAAATAGAGCTACAAAAAATATCAAATGCAGTCTGGGATAAATCACTGTACTATATTATTTTGTATTTAAAAATGAAACTTTTATTTATAATGAGTGAAAGAAACCAGTGGACCCTGTAATTTCCAAAGATCTTTGTTCCCAAAAGCTATTTTCCACTGAATAATCTACATATTTTTTATCTCTCTCCATGAACTCTTGAAATCCATTTAGACCTTTCTGAGAAAAAGCAACTTAAATACATAAACAGGAAACACACAAAGACAAAAATTTAACACTGTACCCGTATAGTTTCCTGTAAAACTGCAGTCCTAGGAGTGCAGTTCAGTTCTGGTTTACCTTCTGATTTTTAGATGGGAATTTCATTTATTGAAATGAAAATAAAACATATCAGTCATACCAAATTGAAAATATAATCATGCATCTCAGTCTGTGAAGTGATGTTGGATCTCTAATCAGAAAGTAGTATATAATAAGCTTAAGTACATTTCTGCTGAGGTTTTCCTCATGAGTGCCACTGATTTAATTTCTGTATTTGATTAAGAAGGACAATGATGGAGTGACTGGTATCATTTTGGGAAAAAAAATTAAAGGATGAATATTCTAAAGAGGAAAAAGCCCTTACTTTCAAAGCTTTCATATATCCATGTCATTTAAAATATTACTCTATATTCTGTCCTATCACTCTGCCTTAATCTAAATGTACATCATTACATCTCTGTATGATTGCATTAAAGAAATGAGAAATCTGTGGAATTATTTTAAGATTTTTTGGGCCTGGGCTCTGTGCTTGTTTGTGCAGCTAAAGTTGTGCTTGTCTGCAGGGGAGTTTCCAACACTCAGCAAATAATTAAAGGGCTTGGTTTTCATTGACTCAATGCAATTCAACCTCTTGTTTCTTAATCCAAACTTGCAGATTAGGAATTATGATTTTAGGAAGAAATCTATGAAAAGTATATATTTCATACATGTCCATTTTCCATTACATTACACAAATACAGAAGTCCCTGGATAGCAGAAAAACCTGGATAAGATATTGATTGTGGGTGATTATAAGAATTACATTCCAGTATTTCAAAGGTGGGTAATTTAGAATGGGATGGAATAATGCAACCACAGCTGATTGATAATTTTCATTTTAGTTGTCACTGCAAACTTTGAACAAGATCAAGACTTTTGGCTCTCAGAAAAGAAGGAAACTCAGTGTTTAGATGAAAACCAAGCCAAGCAATGCCTCTGAAGCTGTTACTGCAGACAGGCATAAAAAGAACACTCCTCAGAAGAGCCTTGGGAACTTTTCCTGCTTTTCAGTGTCATTTGTAAATGCTCAATTTCGTCTCACTTACTGCACTCCCATCCATTTAGTGAACTTCTCTTCACAGGAAATAATTACTCTGTCTTCTCTCTTCTCCAAACTGCTGTTACCTTATTGCCAGGAGATAGTCTGGTTTTTATAATAACTTTCCATTCTGAGAAATATTGGAAGAAAATACATACACATATAAAAACAAACTTCAATTTTTGTGTGTATAGTTTTATTCCATGTAAATATAGGTAATTAACTGGCCATTGCACCAAGTGGATTACAGACATGCTTAAATATTCACAGGCTTTAGGATAAATATCTCCATTGGACTGAGTGGATAAAAAGGACAAAATGCTGATTATGAACCTGTTTTTCTGTTTTCATTAAGCATCTGTGGCTTTATCTTTTTTAATGAGGAAAAGATGTCTATACTTGGGCTTTTTTGTTCCAACTGTTGTTTAAAGTCCTCTTCAATTTGAAGCTTTCATTAGATGGAAATATAAGCATTGCTGGAAATGAAATCATAGTTGTCAGCAGGCTGGAATCTCAGTTGACATAATTCAGAATATGGCTCTAGATGGAATTTTTGTCAGTTTAGTTTGACAGACCTCCCTCAAATCCTGAAAAAAACCAAAGAGTACCTGTTTAATCACCAGGGGAGAGCAGTGCTGATTTTATACTTTTGTAAACATATACAGATTTTTATTTAAGTCAGAGTTCTACCATGAATGAATGTGGCTGGGTCAATCCTAGCTTTAGTATTTGCCAGCATGCATAATGTCACTATGATTTAACTGTTCAGTGAAATAACTGAAACCTCTCAGATACACTGGTTTTCATGGTTATTTAATGGTGAGGTTTTAAAAGAAAGTCTAATTTCAAAATTCACAGCTTTGTGAAAAAATAATTGCTAAATATGTATTGTGTAGAGTAAGTTAAATAATTTTACAGTATTAAGAGAGAATAAAGACTAGTGCAGTAGGTGTGCTAAACAAATATTTAAAAGCATATAATGGTGACAAAATACATAGCAGTATTGAAAGTTTCATGAATTTCTGTGTGACTGAAATTGAGTGAACTCTCAAAATTACATCAAAAGAACACATCTGTATTTTTTTCACTGATTTACTAGTTCATAGAATTGTGTAGGTTTTTACAAATAATCCATTATCTCAGTTTTTTTTAATCAGTATCATTCCCAGAGCCTGCATGATCTTTAGATGCAGATTGCTACATTTCATTCCTTGAGCTTGTGTTCTGTGCTTTTTTCTCCTGCTATTATTTTTGCCACACTTCCACATTTATGGCATCCAAATGTTTGCTGCCCAATTTCACACGTCTCTGTAAGGTACCACACCTGTCTGTTTTCCCCTAACATGACTTTTAACTTTGCAATCTTAATCTGCTGTTTGTACTTGGGATCTCAAACTGAGACTGCTACTACAGCAGTAATATTTCTGCCTTCCTTAAAGCAGCAATAAAAGAGTTCAGAGCTTATTTAGGGATGTATTTTCAGACTTGAGGATGGGGACAATGGTTTGTGCTACCTGAGAGCAGCTCCAGCACTCCCTCCTTGGCCTCAGGCAGCCTCAAGTCCCTTTCTTGGAGCTGCTTTTCCTGAACAAAGCTTCCACAGGCTTTGGCATCTTCAAGCTGTCAGCTTCAGTTTTTCGAGACAGAGATGGCAACAGTTAAAGTGAGAAGCTAAGAGAGAGCTCACACACAAGACAGGCAAGGTTATCTGACAATTACCAAAGAGCCATTCAGAAACATCTGTTGGTTGTGTGATAAAAGCAGCGTTTTTAGAGCCATCTGTCTGCTTTCAGATTAGCTCTAGATCGTGGAAATAACCTGCCTTTGATGAAGGCAGTGGGGTTATTTTTTCCTCATTACACCTGTGACTAAAATTATAGATGTGTTTAATGTGATAAATAATTATTAAATGCAAATAATGATTGTGAAAGGGAAATATTTTTATCTAAGGCTAGGAATAATGGAGACAATTCAAGGATCACTTCAGTGGTGAAACAAGAACTGTGAAGATGTAACTAGGAATTTTACAGGATTTCCTTGCAGCTTTTTAGACAGTCTGTCAGTTTATTGAATTTGAAGCTGGTATTCACACTTTGCAAGTAATTTTTCCAGGAATGTTTGTATTATTAATTTTGAAATTTTCTGCATTTTTATTGTAGTTGATATTAAGAACATATGAGAATATTTAAGTTGATTTCTGAAGAATTTGCTCCTAACATTGTTTCACAGAACACATTCTGTCATCTATTATTTATCTGGTTTCTTTAGCATGATAGATATTCCTCCTTCCCTTTCTGACAACCTTCATCACTGTTTCACTTCCTGACAGTGTGACATTGTCAAACAGCAATCTAATGCCTGCAGAGTTTCATGTTGACACAAGCAGAGAGAGGGACAGACTGCCACCTAAATGAAAGGATGGTGTGTAAATATACGTGTAGCTGTCAGTGGGGAAAGTATTTTGGTTTTGAGTAGGTTTTTTTCTTCCCCTTCTTCATTCCAAGCAAACATCTCCCACTTCCAGGCCCATCTGCACTTTATCCTCGCCAAGAAAACTGTTTTTGCAACTTAAATTGTCCTGCCTGGAGGCGCTCTGGGACCAGAGTGTGGCTCCTTTTTCTACCTTGCATCTGAAGTCAAAACTGTGCTTGATATCCTTCCCTGCCTTTGACAAATCAAATTATTGCAAACAGTAACTGAACCATTTGCCTTTTTATTTACTGCAATTTTCCCCTTACAATAGGTTGCTTTCATGTGGATGAATGAATCTTAATGAATGTTGAATGAATGTTATGAATGAAAGATGAATGAATGTAACTGAAATGTTACAAAATGAACTAAAATTATTTTGTATGATCAAGGAACTAAAAGGTGCACTTTTAAAAAAGATTCTTTTTTTTTTTTTTTTTTTCCACTCGTCTGAATTTTCCTAGTTCTCTCCTGCAGGCAACTGTTTAGGAGATTTTCCTATTGTTATTACATTGTGTGGGTATTGAGGTAAAATGAGGTATTGTGGAAGGAATGCCTATTTTATCAAGCTTAGAATGTAGAATTAATAAGAAAAGATTTCTGGCCCCAAAAGCTTAATATGTATTAATAAACTAAAGGGTGAAAAGAAAAGGCTGGAAGGTTCTTATTGTTTGGTCTTTAATTAACTTGCTGAAGATCAGAAAAAACCTGTAGTTTGCTGAAAATAATAGTCTTGCTTCTCACTTCAAAACTAGTACATAGCCATAACATTTTTAACCTTTGGCCCAAAATAGATTTTAATTTATATTGTTGATTAGAAAAGAAAAAAAAAATTCTAAAAGGTGGATTAAAATTTGTGTGGGATGATAGTAGCTGGGTTCAGAAAATTAAACTACTTAATTGAAGATGTTTTGAGAGATACTCATTGCCATTGAGTCATTTAAGAAGGTTAGCTTTGTTTCCTTAATAGCTCTGGAGAATTAATGCAGGATTTTTTTCCTTCTTCCTTTCTTACAAAGGAATGAATTTGCAGAAGGAGTCTTTGGAACCATCTGGCTTAATCAACTTTAAAGTCCTCCCATAAGGAAGCTTTACATTGCTCTTCTTGTTTAAAGGAATTCAATAGGAAGGAAATAATAAATTTGTTATTGGGGGGGAGACTCTGTGGGTTTCTGTGTAGCAGAATCCCTGCCCAGCACAGGATGTCAGAAACTCTGAGTTTTCCAAGCTGAGGAGGGCTCTGAAGATTTGTTAAGTTTCAGTTTTTGTATAGAAAACAGCAAAATTCTGTTTTTATACTGACAGTGCTTTAGTTGAAGTTGTTCTAGGCCCAGACCTTTAAGTCCAAAATAGATACAGGCCTAGAATCAAGATGCTTCTGCAGTAAAAGAATTAAGGATAAATTAATTCTATCTCTCAGTAGCCAGAAATTAGTATTGTACCTAAATTCACCCCCTTGTGTGTGGAAAATATCTGATGACAAGACTTAACTCTGTGTTTTAATTCCTTGCTATAATTTTTAATATCAAGGTAAAATTGCTTTTTCACAGTACAGCATTTGCATCTGCATTTTGTAGCTATATTTTTCCTGAATGAGAAATCAGTTAAAACAAAAATCATTATAAAAAAAAGTAATGTTGCATTAATTCCTTTCCAAATTGGGGTGCTAAGCTTTACTCTCATGGAGGCAGACACCTGCTTAAACTACATCTGATCTTTGTCCCCTTAATTTCACAGCAGCAGAATCAGAAATATTTGATGGTCCCCTACCAGCAACAAAAGGTGTTGAAGCTCTTGAAATGTCTTTGACCTAAAATGATGTTTAGACTGCTGGAGCTCTAGCAAATTGTACTTTTTAAAAATATTTCTTTGCTTGTTTGCTTTAGACGTTGAAAAATGTTGTTACAATTAATATATTGTAACTTCTGCATTGGTGTATATTTACAAAAAAACAAAATGTAAAGCACCTCTTAGCTCAGGGTAGAGTCCTCCTGGTAAAAAATGCATAAATTTTGAGCTGATGAAAAATAATTTGCTGCTCACATAATAAGAATGCAATTTTCCTTTTGCTGCAATAATTTCTGCTCAATAATCTGTCTTCCTGATCTTTGCAATGAAACCTAAAAATACTAATGATTGGCCATATATTTCATTACCCTTGATCCCTGTGTCTGTGACAAAAATATTTCACACAAACCTGGTTAATGTGAAATGGAACCACAGGTGAATCTCTTCAAGCTTTTGGAAAATACTTTTCCAAAATACCTGCTTCAACACAATTGCAATCCTTGAGAGGCATTAAGGAAAAAAAAAAGTCATGTGAGCAGAGGCTGTAATGGAATTTATTCTACTCTTAAACATTTCAGACATCCAGAATAATGTAGTCTCTTCACAGAAATAATATATTATGAAATTACTATCATATATGTAATAAAGTATTATGCTAAGTATTATAATATAACTTAAACAAATTTGATCAGGGCAAAACATGCTTTTATGTATTGAAGAGAAATGTGTAGTTCATTTTCTCCAAATGGAAAAGAATTTTAGAATCTTCTTTTTTATTATGTATAGCTATTATACTTTTTTTTTTTTTCAATTGTTGACTATCATGTAGATTAAGATGTAGCTGTGTGTGATTTTTGCATTATAAAGCTGAGAAATTGGAGGGAAAGAATTCTGAAAATATGGTATAAATCTGAGGTGCAGAGTCACAAATTTCTCTAGATTCTCTCAAAACTGGCAGTAATGATATCTTCATTAACTCTTTGGTTGTGAGGCTTTCTGTTTTGGTTTTTAAATTTTGCTTTAATTTGAACATCAGCATTTGGCTATTGTAAATACAATAAAGGCATTACTTTACCTACCTCATGCTTCACATAACGCTGAAAAACTTGTTTCACTTTTGACTGAACTTAATTCCTACCAGTGACCAAAAAGGGAAATGCTCTCTCTGTCAGTCAGGTACTCCTGCCATATAAACACAAACATATTTAATTCATTTCTTTTCACTGGCATTTCTCATATCACTTCTAAAACAAGAATTATAATTTAAAAATAAAAATAATTTTTAAAAAGCAAAACCCTCAAAAATAGTCTCTATATAGCCAAACCTGGAACTCAGAAAAAAAAAAAAATCCTGTCTCAGTATTGTTTAGGTCATTATTACCTCGGTGATTGCAATGTAATTTACTTAAATGAATGATACTGCTCTAACAGAGAGTATTCTGTGGCTATTAAACAGACTTTTTTTTAACCATGAGCATGTATTACTTTAGATTAATGTCCACAGCTGATCATAGGTCACCAGTTATGCCCCCAGAAAATATCTCCTGACTGCTACTCAAGGTGCTCCTTCTCTTTGACCTCTGTGTGTGTGACAGAGAGAGAGAGAGGGCAAAAACCATGTTTATAAAGTTCTACAACAGACTCTAAAACCAACCAGCTCTGACTCTGGCAAAGCAAGGGAGGAAATCCATTTATCCACCTGTTTTTGTGAAGTGTGGATTGCTCTTTTATATGCTGTAATACCTGACATTCATGTTAACTGCTCCATCCACACTGATGGTGCATTTGGCTTTCTGCACTGTGAAGAAGGGGGGTGTTTTTTCAGCTTCTGAGGATACAAATCACCTGTGTTCTTCAAATATTTCATCCCTTGTAAGCTTTATATATAATTTAGCAAGCCTAAGACAGTTTCTAAATGCATGCTGCATACTATGACCAATTATGAGCTTTCAACAAATAAATAGTCTGCTTTTAGAACTTTTTTCTTACATTTTCTTTCTTTTTTTCTTTTGAAAAATGTACTTTCCATCCAGCAACAGCATGCAGAAAAAAGCCCTGACTTCTGTATATAGAAATATTTCATTCCTGATCCATGTATGTCCTTTATCTTGCCTGGAAAATACAGCTTTTAAGTAGGGTTTGGGAGAAATGAGTACTTTGCTTTGTTTTATTAAACCTGAATTTCATTTTTTACTGTCTAAGGGAATGTGTGCCCTAAATATCTGCTTGTGTGTTACCCTGTTTTGAAGGGCTTAGTTTTGAGTAGAGAGTATGTCTTTTAATACCTTTTTTGATCAAGGTGGAAATCTGTTTGGGAATTAAAAATGTGTTTCCAGAGTGTGCTGGTTTTGCATTAATTGGCACTTAGAAGAGAGTGAATCAAACCCACTATACAGTGTGTTGTAGAACTGAGTAGATGTTTATTTAAGCATTTCAGAGTATACATCCATATACCAGAACATGCAGTGTAACAGAAAGAGGCCAGAAATAAGTCAGAAATAAGTCAGAAATAGGTCAGACCCTCCTTTACCCAGGCACTCACTGTTTGGTTTCCCCTATTTACCATCAGTGGTGGAGCTGAAAGGGCCATTGCTGGTCTGCCCACCCAGTTCCCTTTTTAATTCTATTTTTTTCAATCATAAATGTGCACATCAGCTGCACGTGGTGACAGCTGGCATTTCCTGGGTGTGGGTGACCTTCTGAGCAACTTTGCAAATTATCCTAATTTTACTGACCAGCAGTCTGCAGTTTTCCTTCCCTTGCCCTGCTTCTACACGACCCCTTTAGCTGTAATGAGAATTACACTTATCTGCAGGGGAGAGGCACAACAATGCAAACAGTCAGAGCATAACAGTCCTGTGAAGCTGTGAGGATTCATCCCTGACAATCCCAGTGGAAGCATTAGAGGAATCTCCCGGGTGCCTCTGGAGGAAGGATTGCCTTAATGGCAGTAAATGTGCTGTGAGTGTGTCAGTAAATCACGTGTGGAATTCCCTCCTGATTCACTTCCCATCGCTCTCTCACTCCCCTTCACTGCCAGGCAGCAGCAAATCCCTCATTGTGGAAAATTTAGTATTTCATCCTGCTGAAACACTTTGTCTATTTGTCTTCTCTGCAAACATAATTGCCCAGTAAGTGTGAAAGCTGCTGTAGCATTGCTTATGTGTGTTTCTTGATTTATTCATCTTTATAACAACAAAAAAAAAATCCCACTTAAAAGCACTGTTAATGACAAGACATAAAAAACAAGCACAAATAACTCTCACTTCTGTGTTTGTTCATGATGGTCTAAAATAATCTGTACAAACACTACTATTCTCACAGACAGGTAGCTTTGGATTTGATCTTTTTTCTTTATTTTGGATGTGACAAGGGCTAATAACATCCATCCTTTGTCCCATCTTTTACAGTTCTGCCTGTGCCATTTGGTTTTTCTTCCTCAAATTACGTTGGTAGTTTGACCAAGGAGTTGGAAATACTGGGAGAGAAATGGCCAGAGGGGGTAGAGTGCTGTGTTTTGGTAAATGAGGATTTAGTGGAAAGGGAAGGTGTGATCAGGTACAGAATCAGAAGGGGCTTGTGCACCTTTCTTTCTTTCTGTTTTTTTTTCATTTCTTGTTTTCTGGGAACAAAGTGTGCATTTTAGATATTTGCTTGCTAAATGAATGTCAAGTTTGATGGGGCTTCAATCAACCTGGTTTAGTGGAAGAGGTCAAAAAAGGCACAGGGTTAATTCCTTCAGAGAAGAAGGAGAAGGCTGTGAGTTTGGGCAGGAGAAGGATAATTCCAGTGTTTCTTACACAAATGCCAGGTCTGGCTTCTAGGATGATCACAGATATCCTAGAAGAAAATTCATGGGTTTTTTTTGTTAAATATTTTTTAAACAATGCTAACAGGACTACAGCATAGTTACCTGCAGAAAGGTGCATCTATTTAGGAGTAGATCTCCTGGACTCTGCAATAAGCCTTGGGCATACTGATGGAACTCCAGGAATGAGGAATTATATGGGAATGTTCATAACAGTTGTTCAAGATAAATGTCAGCTGAAAATAATTGAAAAGGCAATGGCACTCAGGTCACACACCTGTGAAATTGCCTGACACAAAAGGATGAGTGTTTATGTGCTTGGCCATGGCAGTACTAAGTTCCCAAAGGTTTTGTTTGGCTTTTTTTAGACCACACAAAATGTGTAACTTCTTATTTTTAACCTCAAGCATTCTGTGAGCAGCAAATGTAGCAGGCATTTTTTAAACTGTGATTCTTGTATGCATCTTTCTTCTTTTCCTCTCAAAGTTCCCTTTTTTTGCTTCCCAGGATCTCTGTAACACAGGTTTGCATCCCTATATCCCAGAATCTGCTGCACTTCCAGGGTGGCCCATGTTCTCTTGGGGAAGTTCCCTGCAGGTGTCAACTGTGCAAATTTCTATCAAATCTCCTTCCCTCTGCTCCTCTACTTTCTGTTGAAGTGAAAATCTGTCAACAGGTTCAGCAACTTCTCTTGGCATCTTCTTCCAGTGCCTCACTAACCTCTGAATAAAGCTTTGCTTCCTAACATTTAATCTAAATCTCCTCCTTTTTTAGTTTAAAACCATTCCCACCTTGTCCTATCTCTCTCTGCCCATGTAAGAGCAAAACTTTAGGTTCATTGTGTCATTTGGAAAGTGAATTTGGAGAAATTAAGGGCTGGTAATACATCATGCATTCATTTCTGTAGCAAATATATATCCTATAAGAGGATACCAGAGAGGAAAGTGGAGCAACAGAAGTGAAAAATTGCCACTTGATGCAAAGATTTGTCACCTGTTGACAGTTGTGCCTGTTGGCAGAAAAGTTCATTATGAATGATAAGTTGAGGGCTCAAAGCAGGACAGAGAGAACCCTTAAAGATTTGTCCTTGAAGGCTGGTGATGTACACCATGGTTTCATTCTTTCTGTAGTGGAGGTTAGTGCAATTTAATATGTCTGTTAGTCTATTTTAAGATATCTTCCATCAAAAGAAATACAGGGGGAAGGATGTTCATATTAAACCAAATTGTCACAATGCTGGGAAAGGATAATGCCCTGTAAATAGATGTACAGATAAAGGGAGAGAGGTTCTGACAACCACTTAAAATCAGAGTACTGGTATTGTAAGCCTAATTTTTATCAGGATGACTTCAGAACAAGTAGTTTATTTCAATGAAATATTGATAATTCTAAAAGATCATAAGAAAAATGCAGAGCAGACCAGGGTTCATCAAGCCATTCAACCAGTAGAGGCTTTTATAGCATGCACTCCAGAATTGGTCTTTTCTGTTGTCATATCCATGGTTTCTATTGCATCCAAATCCTTTGTTTCCATTGTGTATTTTCAGCAGAAGTTTTACAGGTGTAATGTAGAATAGACAGCAGGAGGTCAAATGTGTTTTTTTCATGCTCCCTGAGGTGAAGACAGCTGAAGCTATGAGCATCTCCCTCCTTCCTGCTTCATTTATTCAAACAGATAATGTATTTTGTACACAGAACCTGCCATATTCTTTTCCTACACCATTAAGTGTAAAAAATCATTAGGCTTAAGGACTGCCAAGTAAACAACCATTCGACCCTTCATAGGATTTTTCTCCAAAGAAATAAAATTTTAAAGGATATGGCAACCCTGTGATAATCTTATTTAAGAGGCAGTTTAAATCCAAGGGAAAAGGAGAACTCAGTGTGGGAATAACTGAGTGTGGGAATTCCTGCTGCTTTATTTCAGCTTTTTGTTTAGTTACTGTGTCACTTCCCCTGTTATCTTCCCCTGTCCTTGTTCAAGTCTGATATTCTGGTTGTGAGGGGCATCAATACTTCAGGTGAGAGACCTGTAAAACCTCCATGTCCTCATCTCTTCCCCTTTGTCCTTCCTGTTGGGAGCTCTTTGCTGAAAAAGGCTACCCAATAAAAGTGTAATATTTTTTTTCCTGTGGGCATTAGACTCAGTTGTTTATGCCTAGTTATGAAACTCAGTGAAATTGTGCAGTAATACCATATTCCTCCTCCTCTTACTGAGTGTTGACAGGTTTCTCACATGTTCTCCCTGCATGCTGGAACTACACATAGATGGAGCAGATGGAGTTGCTCTGCTTTAATCAGGAAATACATTTACTTGGGAATCACATGCAGTTTTTGTTTCTTAATTTTTTTTTGGAGGAAGAAGGGAAATTTTTTGTTATTATTTGGCTCTTTCTAAGTGAATCAAAGCAGAAGTGATCAGAGAATAGCTGTTCAGAGGAGTATTGAGGTGAGAGTATTTGGTAGGAAGAAGTTAAAAGGTGAAGGATAGGATCCTACAGGGTGGTTGTAATGTTGACCTTCAGGTATAGGGGATGCAGAGGGGGAGAAGGGATTTCCCTCTCCTGTGTCTGGGAGCCATGCAGGCAGCCTTTAGTCAGGCCATGTGATTATAATCACAGCATTTCAGCTTGGCTCTTTATCTATTCTTGAGATAACTGCTCCACTAATTGATTTTCAGTAAGAAATAGAATTAGTCTGATAGTGGCTTGTTTTGTCTTGCTGCTTGGATAAATAGAGATATTCTTGAATATAAACCTTGGGTTTTATTCTCTAAATATTCATCAATACAGAGAAGACCAGTTATGTAAAGTATTTGATCTTTTGACCTTGTGACATCTTACCACACCACTGTGACTGCAAAAAGTCAGAAGTCAATGACAACAGCATCCTCTTTTGGATGGAAAACTTTTAATAATTCAGATATTCCTTTACCTCTGCTTCACTATGATATGTGAATATCTTATTTGTCTAATATTCATTATTGCTCTTTTATACAGATTCATGTAATTTTCATGTCATCACCTGTCTAGTTATTTTTGATGAAACATTCTGATGGTCAGATTCTTAAGGAAGTACTTGTATCTACTTCCCTACACTGGTATGAAATTTTATTTTACACAACACATTATATGTGGTACCACACATCCTAAATAGCTCAAGTTGGTACAGAAAAGACAACAGAATACAAGAACATATAATGTAAATATCATGGGTTTTTTTAGGGTGGGAAAGACCTCTAAGGTCATTGAGACCAATTGCAAACATAAGTTGATTAAATTAAAACTGGAAGTGGTGTACTTTAAAAAATCAGTTCATATTTGGGGGGGTCCATTTCAGTGCTAATTCCAGGAAGCTCTGGTTTGACTGAAGGTACTGAGAACAGAAAATGGCCCTGAATGAGCAGCAGGAGGGGGCAGTGGAACCCCTCAGTTGTCACTGTCTGCTGTGAGCCCTCTCCTTGCTGATGTGCTCATGTGTACTATCTAAAATAAAAAGGGTTTGTCTCCCCAAGGAAGCCAGCAGAATCTTATATCCCAGACCCCTTGGCATTTGTAGGACAGCAAGGATCAGTTAAACCATTGCACTTCCAGAGCTGTCCACCTTCCCCTCAATTTATAATTAAAGGAGACTTCCAGCACCAAAATTACACATTACAGTGCCTAACTTTCAGACAAGTGATGTAGAACCAGGAGAATTGCTGAAAGTGGTTTCCTTTCCTCCCCAAATTCCAGTATTGATCAGTCTTTGTAGAGGAACAAGTCCAATCCCCATTCCCAAAGGATACCTTCAGCCTGTCCAGCATCATTTGTCACTGGGCTGCTACAGTCAGTACATGGATTTCAGCTTTCCTGTCATTGCCACACCTACATTAGAGTGTTCTCTCCTACAGTATTTCGTGTCATTGTAGGAACCTTATTCCCTCCTGCTCCATGTCTTTTAAAATATTAAAACTTCTAGAGCTGGAATGATCATTTTATTAATTTAATTAATTAATTAATTTAATTAATTTTTATAATTTTTATTATTATTTTAATAAAAAGTCAAAGAGCTCTGAAATGGTGAAAGACCACTCAAAACACTTTTATGAAAATCTCTTATCTCTTCTGAGGTAAAAAGGACTGGAATGCCCTCATAATTACTCCTGTGGATATCTTTATAATAGCATTGGGAAGACACAAGCATTTAATTATTTGGAAAGGAGTGAATACAATGAAGGATATCATACTAATAATGAAGTTTATAAATACATAGAATTAATTAATTGGTAATTAATTTAAGAGCGAAACACAACTTGATTTTGCTTTAAGCAAGGAGATCATGCAGGTGTTTATTGCAGAAGAGCTATCCTGCTATGAGTCTGTCAATAATTTTCCTCTTGTCCTTGGGTCTAAGCCAGTGTTGATTTAGTAGAGTTTCCTTTCTTCCCTCTTCTTACCAAGCATGCATTTTTCCTTCTCATGTTGTTACAAAAAAGTAAATTAGTGTATGTAGTGGGAGAGAGCCTTAAAACTGACCTGTTTAGCATGAGGAAAAGTCAAGGAAAAAAGTCCTTTATCACCCTAGAAAGCACAGTTTAAATGAATGCAGAGCTCTTTTCTCATATTGTATCCACTTGTTCTTTCTTACCTTGATAAATCTATTTCATTCAGCTGAAAAGATCTCTTTTCCCTAATTCGGAACATTTTTAGAGAATAAGAAAGCTATTTTTTTATCAAGCACTATTTATGCTATGATCTCTAACTTAGTAATTCAATTTAAAGGAAACTGTCAGGTTTAATTTGGTCTCAACTATAAACCTGTAAAAACACACTTTTGTGAGCTCTTTGTGACTCACCTACCAGGCTTAGTTTGTGTGCTTTTAGAAAAACTGTTTAATTTGTGAGATGGCAAAATTCCTACTTGAAATGCCATGTTTAAAGTGAGTAGTTTTCCTCTAATTTCTTTGAGAATAATTTTTAATTTTAAAAAATGAATATTTCACAATGGAATTTCACAATTCAAGCCATGCAAGATACTGTTAATAGCAGAGATGAGAAAATGCACCTCTAAATGAGGTAGATGTGTGGAAGAAGAGTTTTAGCCACTACACTGCTCTTCCTAAGCTTCCTTAAACAAAAAAAAAAGTGACATTACTGGGGAGGGAAAGAGCACAAAATTCACACAATTCTGATTGCTGTTTTTAAAATACAAGCTTAAAGATCACTGCCCTATTTTTATATTTTCTATATGGTTTTTCTATATTTTCTATATAATTTTCTTTATTTTCTACATTATTTTTTCATTTAAAAGGTAAAATCTTAGAGAAGAAAGCTGAATGAAGTATTAGGACTGCTCCAGCCTGGGATGTGTTTGCTGCAAGGTGGAACTGTCACAAGGTGGAACAGTCTGTCAAGCTGGTTTGGTAAGTCCCAAGTTTATTCCATTTGTTTAAAAGAGAAGTAAAGGTCAGATGTGAGGAAGGGCTTGAAACAAAGAAACCAAAAACGCCAGAAAATCAGAAAAAAATGAAATAAGCTTGGTGCATTTGTGGAATTCCATAAAAACTGAAGTTTGGGGAGATTTTCATGGTTGGAATGCTTTGCCAGGTGCAGTTGGGCTGTGGCTCAATAAAAAGGGGGTTTGGATTTTATGTTCCTGGTGCCAAGTGCCAGGAACTGCAGCCACACAGCTTTGAGCTGCAGTGAGCATCCTCTGCCAGCTCTGCTTTATCCTAAAAATGCATCAGGTGATGTCTTGATTTCCCTGTGAGCAGTGGGTTGGCTGATTCCCTGCCATGTGCAGGGAATATTTTGGTGGAAAGTCTGTCACATTTCCTGCCATCCCTGAGCTGGGTTAAAAATTTTGCTGTTGGTATCTGTTATGTGCAAATCCAGGACTGATGATGGGGGAATCCCAGCTTTTAAGCACTGGGTGTAACAGCCTGACATGTGTCTGTGTAATGTCCTGTAGACATGTAAATCAGAGTCATTAATTATTGTGGAACACTTCAAAAGCCTGCCAGTTGTTAGTCTTTCCAAAGCAAAAATGTGCACACAACATTCTCTGAGATGGCATTTTGTGATGTGAAAAACAATAAAATCTCACTCAGCAAGCTACCAGCTGTGAGCTGTTTCAAGTATCAATTCAACATGTCAATTATATTAATAGGTACACTGACTAACAATTTTGCCAGAGAATGCAGTGGAGCAGTGAATTTTTTTTTGTGGAGTGTATGAAAGAAAGGTTAATATGTGCTTTGCCATATCAAATTATGTAGTGGGAATAGTAATTTGGCTGTATACAGTTATTTCTGGGAAATTGTATCAGATATCAAGGTTCTAAACATAATCTTGGTGGAGAAATTATGACATTTATTCAGGAGGGTATGAAATAACTATTTTTTAAGAATATGAGATAAGATTGAAATCTCAGTTTTCTTATGTTTTCTGTGGCTTTGTTTCTCTAACAAATAAAAATCCCAAAGATAATGTCTGTGCTTTCTGCTGGGATCTGTAGCCTTCAGAAATAGATGCAACTTTATAATCCATGTGTTGCTTCCACGTGAAATATGGGTGATGTATTACTTGAGGTGGGGTTGAAGGTGACATTTTGGCTTTTATACTTGAAAAGAATTTGCCAGGCTGGGAGAAAATGAAAGTTTCATGAGGCAGTTTCCAGTGCAAACCACCCATTCCATGTCCTGGAATGCAGGTTGGGTGATCACTGTCAGAGTGGATTTTGTACTCAAGGTTTTGTCAGCATTTCAAATAGAAAACTGATTGCTGCTGTAACACAACCTACTATTGCTTTAGCAATTTGTTCCCTAAAAATATTTGTGTTCTCTCTGAGCATTTCTTTTAGGTATGAGAACATTCTCTTACATGTTCTGGCTGAGTATGTTTGAATTGCAATTACCACACTAAATGCACTTGAATCCCACCACGATTGTCTTCTCCAATCTCATCTCATCTCTTTTCTCCTCACCATGCATTGAACAGATGGCCTTGAGCTTTATGGAGGTGATTAATTAAATTACACATGGCAGGAGTATTTTTTTCCATGCATAAATTCCTCTTAACAGGATTTAAAATTCTTTTGGCCACCAGTCTGCTCTGAGGGGAGGGGAGAAGAATATTTTTATCTTTTCCACTTTTCTTTTAAGCGTATGCAATATGTGCCTTAAAATAAATGTATCTCTATGTTGTGCCAGTTGTTGGAAACAGCTTAAATTTTAAGCTGGCTGGTAAAGCTTAACAAGGGTATCAGTAAACAAAAATATTAGAATTTGAACACTGGAGGTTGTGGGTTAAGATGTATGCCAGGAATACTAACAATCTGCAGGTCCTGGGGAGGATTTCAGATCTTCAGAAGCTTCTCTGTTGTGCCTTGTCAAAACAAGTTTGGTTTTGAATGCTGGATATGTAAAACAAGCTAATTATGTGTGACCTGCGAGTACAGCCAAGGTTTCTTTGTAGAAATAACTGACCAAATTATGTCTGCTAATGAAAAAATATTTTAGAAAGCTTTGCTTTGTATCTGCTGATGTGCTTTGCTGGACAATCTCCTAGAGGATCAGGGTATTAAATTATTAAATTCTGTAGTCAGTGGTCGCTGTAGAAGGTGCAGCAGTAAATTCAATGTATGCTGTGGAAATGCAGCATGAAGGGGGTATATATGTGCCTGTACCTTTGTGTGTGTGCATATTCCAAGGGATTTGCTGTGTACTTTTTCCATGGCTTCTTTTTAAAAAGCTGGGAAGCAGAGCTAAAGGGAAGCTCAGTACAAAAAGGGGATTGATTCTCCTCCCAGATAGGTGGCCAAGGATAACCACATATCTTGAAAAACTGCTGCCTTTACTGTACATCTATTAATGGCCAATCTGTGCTGCTTAGCTATGAGCTGACAGACCTGAGAAGAATGAAATCTTTCGAGGTTAATCTGTTGTAATCCCTTGGTTGATGCCTTTTCCAGCTACTTCTTAAAAGTTTTGGATTCCTCAGGCAGTCTTCACATGATCTGTTTCCTTTTCCACTGATAACACCCAGGAAAAAGCTCAGAGCTCGTCAGAAGGCAAAAATATTCAGAGTTCGGTACACTCCCAAGAGTATGCATTTGAGTATTTTTATATTCCAGATGCATTTTGGGGAATGTTATGATACATAAAAAGGCTGGGGGAGCCTTTTTCTCTATAGGATGAGCAGAAAGAGGGTTTGGTGGGGTAGGGATGTGGGCAGGCATGAGCTGACAGTGTTCACTGAAGACGTGTCTCGGTTGGGTGCTACAGACCTTCTGAAAAAATCAAACTCTCTGTCACCTTAAGTTATTCAATTTAATAAGCAGCCTCTTTTCTCACCCTGCCCTTCTCAGCCTGGCTGATTTGTTCAAGAAACTGTCTTCCTTTCTGGTTTTGTGCCTCTCTCCTGGCTGCACTGCCCCCTCCTTTGGGGAGTTCAATCCTCGCAGCGGGTGATGCTCTCGGAGCAGAATCTGCTGCTCAAATCCTCTGTGCCATGCTCAGCCCTGACCCTCCTGACCCCCTTGGCTGGGACATGAAGCAGGGATCAGAGCTGAGCTCACTGATTAGTTCTTAATCATGTGAGAAGCCCCACTGAACTGAGTGGCTGCCACTCACCGGGGCTCCTTCATTGTCACTTAGGCATCCTGAATTAAAAGGCTTGGCTTGATATGCCTCAGTGTGTGACCTAGCACTTGGAAAAAGCTGCAAATATTTTTGTCTGTTCAAAGGGGGAACATAATGCAATGAGTTTTTTCCTTCTGCTTATCAGCCTTTTATGACGTTTTAGTGCAGTTACCACTGGCCAGCTTTGCCCCCCTTTGGGTGTGTGCTCTGTGACAAGAGGGGGCACACCTGGGATGAATTTTGCAGCAGTGAAATAGTTAATGCCTTCTGGCCTCGATTAAAGTACAGCTGGCCCAAATCAGCTCGGGACATTTGTAGTTCAGAAATTGCTACAGCTCAAATCAGCCAGACTCCTGAGAAAAGGATCAGGGTGGCCTTTTTTTCTCCATGAGACAGCCAGCTTTAACCGGGTGCATGATCTAAGTGGAACACTCTTGTTTAATACAAGCCTCCTTTTATCTTAATGGTATTGGCAGAGCAACACATTTGTCTCAATTTGCTCTAAAAAACATTTCTGAAGGTAAACCTTGAAAGCTGCAAATTCTGCTTTAGCTCAGCAAAATCATAAACCCTGCACTGACTCAGGTTTCCACTCAAGGTGGCTAATTTTCTGTCTTGTCCCTTCCTGATATTAGAGGAGTACATTAGTAGCATTGATGTTTTCACACCTGGAAAACAGAAGAGAAAAGGTTTCTATTTTAAGTAAAAATTTGGAGCCTTCCCCAAGGCTACCAGAGCACTTGTTCTGCTGTAGCACAGGTGAGTTTTGAAACATGGAACTCAAATTTGGTTTCAGCAGACAAAATAATCCTGGATTTATTCAGAGTAATTTAATCTCACACGGAAGTCAGAGTGCTCATACACAGTTCTGCAGTCAAGGGAAGTGCAACTTTTGGTTAATACACAGGTTTCAGCAGGATGAGACTCTGATTCTTGAGAAGAAGCCTTTGAGTTCAAAGAACATTTCCTGACAGAGAAAGAGAACATGAGAACATTATATACTGTGCAGAACACAATTCTGTATATAATTCCCTACTTTTTCAACTTTTCTGAAATCAGACTCTTTTTTTTCACTTTTTTTTTTTCTCCTGAGGGGATTAAATCAGAGATAAAATAACATGTATTGTCAATATTTTCCTTCTCCTCCAGTCACAAAAAGAAACATAAAAAGACATCATACAACCCCCTTAAAAGGTTTCAGAATTTCTGCACAAAATCATACATTCAGATGCTCTTCCTGAGCTGCAGCATTTCCTTAAAAGGGTGTCCAGACTGCAGATATTGAGGGTTGTCTGATGGATGTGTCTTGATAGACTTGAATTTTGAGTATTTTCTACCTCTCTGCAAATGAAAGTACATCTGCTCAGTGAGCTCTTCAGGCTTGAGGTGGGATTTGTGGTTGCTGTGCTTCTCATTAGACAGAGAAGGCTGAAGTATCAGGTAACAGTGAAATATATTGTTCCTGTTCTTGATATTCTTTGGCTGGAAACATAAATGCTCTGATCCATAAATGCTCTGAATTTCTGCTTCACTACAACTGTTCAAAGACATGAAAAATTCCTATGACAAACTCAGCCCTGGATGTATCTGGACCTAGGTCCAATGCAGATTTTTGCCAGGCCTTGCTGCTGATCTTTGCATTGATCTAATTATAAAGCTTTGATTATCTTATTGATTTAGTGGAGGCCTGCCTGTTTCTGCCAGAGCTGAATTTGGCTGTGACCTCTGCTGGAGATGATGGAACACAGTTCTCTCAGGCTTGGCCAGAAGGTGATTCCCCTTTGATGCTGCCACAGTTTGACTATGCAATTCATCAGTGCATGGACTGCACACAGAATGAACTGAGTCAAGACAAGGTTGTGTAAACTTGACTGGGTAATCAAGTCTGACACAGCACTTTGCCAGCAGCTAGAAAAAAACACTGCCTTGGAGAAGAGATCAGCTCAGGCATCAACTTTATCTGAAAAGGTGTTGGAATGCAAACATGGAATACTTTGGGTCAATTTTGTATGTTTTTTCATTGTGCTGACCTTTCCTTCATATTTTATAATTTAAAAAAGCTGTCAAAGCAAATGTCTCAATTTTTTGTTTCTTCTTTTATTTTTTTTTCTTGTAAAAATCTTATTAAATTTCCAATTTTATTGACCATTTACATCTCACCACTTGAGTTAGAACACTGTAACACAGATGGGCCCACTAATGATAGGAAAGCCTGAAACATAGATTACTGCTATTTATTGCTATTTTACAGACAAAATGTTTCCTGGCAAATTAATTTGGTTCATATAGTGAAGGATAACTGTTCCTCTTTCCAGCAGCTATTACTAGTGGTAATCCATAGTTACAGAAATTTTGCTTTGGAAAGGTGAACAAATGAACTTGAAATTTTAGAGACTGCTGGAAGAAAAGAATGTGCTGCCTTTATAACATCTATTATATTCAGTGTTTGAGAGTGTTTAGATAAAAATTTACTGTGTTCAGTGAGTAAGTGTTTAGGTAAAAAATTTAATGAAAAAAGATCTTTCACAGTTAAAAATGAAATGAATGAAATTTTCATGATTACCAACAGAGACCACCAAGCTCCATTACAGTGTAATCTGTAAATGAAGGAGCCGTGTCAAAGGCTCATTATCAGTTTTCTTTAATGGAGCAGCAGTGCTATGCACAGGCACAGCAGCTAAAAAATAACTGTACACAGAACCAGAACAGTTTGTATTAATGTTCTGATGGCTTCACCTGAAACAGCTTTCCAGTCTCATCAACATCCTGAGAGAGAGTAGAGGTTTTTCTGTTAGAACTGGGGAGTTGCACAGTTTTTCTTGCCTGGATTAGGCAGTGCACACTGTCCATGCAGAGGTGCTGCACAGCAGAGTTAATGAAGCTGTGAGCATGATCTGTCATGCCAGGAAACATCCTGAAAATAATTAAGGAGTGACTGCGAATATTTACATAGGACACATGTTAGAGATGCTGAATTGGCTGCTAGGAGATAAAATTTTGCATTTAAAAATACTCAAAGACCTCCAGCAGCTGCTGCACTCAAGTCAAAATAGGGACTTCATGAAGTCTGCTGTGCTCCTGTTGTGGTAAAAGGTTCTATGATCCACTGCTTATCAGGTGCACACAGAGTACATAAAAAAAAAAAAAAACCAAAACCAAGAAAGCACAAATTTTATATTTTATACTGTTATGAGAGGGCTGTCAGTATATTTTTCCAAGTAGATTTGGTAGGTGCATACATATTACCTTATGCATTTTTTTTCTTGTGTGTAAATTAAATATTGTGAGGGAGAAAAGACAAAAGTGCATTTTAGATGGGCAGCATGTGCATCATATATAGGGGATGTGTAGGTTAAACTGAAAAATGAAAGAATAAGGAAAATTAAGGTTTGTGCAAAAATAACAGATTTTAATAATGTGTGTTTAGAATGTTGGTTCAGTTAATGGTGACAAATTTCAAGGAGTACTTTCATTGTCTACCAGTTCACATCACCTTATCTCAACCTGATGGGTAAAAAAAAAGCAAACTGACAAATATCATTGCATCTTTTCATTGTATTGCCTCTAACCACAGAGGAGAATTAGAAGTTAACTCACTAGATGCATCTCAGGATTTTTTTATTTAGGGTTTCCTAGGGATACATGAAGATTTCACAAAGCTATTTAATGTGGATACTTGGGAGTAAAGATTTAATTAGACCATTTCCTATTTAGAAGGTACATATTAAAAATGCATTGTTAAGTTTTTCTGTGCAGCTTACCAGAGTTTAAATTCCCTGAAAGAAATGCAAACTTTCCAGAATGAAATGCAAACCACGGTGAAATTCTCAAGGACTCAGTGCACTGAGTGCAACTCAGTGCTATGGGTTCAATATTTTGTTTTGAATAATTTTAAAATAATATGTTTTTTTCCTAATGTAAAACAGAATGAAGACACAGCCCTGGTTAACAGCATGATCAGATAGCATTATTCCTTATTCAGAAATCTGACTTTTATTTGGTTTGGAGGATGTGGGCAAAAGGCCCCAGAGGAGTCCATTGCCCAAATGCTAAATAGCAAGTGTAAATAAAAAATACTGAAATGTTGATATACAAACCTTTTATGCTTCTCATGCTGCTCCAAGAAGAGTTTGTTCAATACAAACAGAGAATTCATAATCAGTGGATGATTTGCAGCATAAATGTGACACTTGAGAAAATTAATTAAAAAGGAGTAAAGGTTACTTTGTGTAGAATCCTACATGTACAGAGAAGAGAAATACACAGGAAATTAAATAGAATATTTTCATATATTATTCGTCTACACTTGTGATTTTTTTTTTTTTTAATGGAAGCAAAAGAACATCAACAGCCCAGTCATTGCAGTATTTCCTAGAATAGAAACACACTTATTGAAGTGGCAAACCCTCCAAACTGGAAGCTGTGAAGTTTCTTTGCCTTGTCTTGGGCTGCCTGGAGTTGGTTTTGGCTTGCCTGTCAGGAGGCTGTGTCTGGTTTAATTCTCTTCTCACAGAATCAGACTCCTAAAGGCTGGAAGTGCTCTGTGCAGGCTGTGTAGTCCAAACCCCTGCTCAGGCAGAATATCCTGAATATCTCCAAGGATTGAAACCCCACAGCATCTCTGGACAACCTGCTCCAATGTTTCACCACCCTTTTTTTCCTTTATCTGGATGGAACTGATGAGACTAAGGATTTTAAATTCATCTAGAATTTTTTCTTTAGGGATCCTACTTCTGTACCTTTGTTTCTGAAAAAGCAAACTGCAGTGAGATGTTCTGTAGAAGCAGCACACCAGGGGAAGTGACTTGACTGGTGCACAAGCACAAGGATGTATTACATGCTTTTGTTTTAATCAGTTATATTGTGCAGGATGATATTTCCCAATCTGCTATAATATCTGCTGTTCAGCCTCTAAGTCTGTCCTAATCAACTCTTGCATACAAAACAACAGGGAAAACCTTATTCCAGATGGCTGAGAGACAAAACTTAGCTTAGAGGTCAGAATTTAACAGAGGAGGCAAAAAAAAGTAGTAGAAATTGCACCATTTACAGTCTCTGTCACTCTCATCAATTTTAATTTAAACACAGGGAATTTGTTTACAACTTCAAACTTCTTGTTTATTCTTTTTCAATATTAGTCTTTGTCCTTTAATTAATTAATCTTTCAATTTTATTTCATTTAATCTCTATTATTTATTTTGATAATATATTGAATACATTATATCAATAAGGAATAAATATTTAGCACACCTCTTCAAAGCCTTTTTTTCCAAACCATCCTGAGAACTTGGTGACCTATACAGCCCTCCTCTCTATAAACCTGAGTACAATCAAGTTGTATTTTGCATTTTCATAGAGACAAAGCAATGATCAGTTCATTCTGCCCAGGGTGTATTTCTGGGGGGACCTTATTGTTATGGAAAAAAACAAATACAGTAATCAATTAGTGACTGCAGACCTTGATTAGGCCTTTAGAAATTAGGTGCAGTTAGACTGGTTCCCCACAAATGCCTAAAATATTTGTGCTTAACACCACCAGCTTCTCCCTTTGCCATTCTCTTTTTTGCAAAGATCATTTTCATTATTATTTTCAGTAGCAGGGGTGCATGGCCTTAACCAAAACTTGCTCTTTTCACCAATATCTTCTTTCCCAGAGTTCTTTCCATGGTTATTATGGAAATTGCTTTGGTATGAAGCAGCAGTGAAAATACATGTATTAAATGGATGTTATTTATATGAGGTTAAGTTACCAGGGCCTGGGAATGGTTAAAAAAAGTGACAATATTTATGGAAACTTGAATGAATGAGTGGATTTATTATATTAAATGATTACTCATCTGATTTCTCATCTAAAGAAATTTCTTGATAATGCACCACCTAAGAATCAACCCTGTGCTGAGGGGGAAAAAAAGATTTAAGGGTGCTGAAATGCAGTTTTATTCTGGGAAGGAATTTAGAAACACTGTGCATTCTCCACCAAGCAGAATAATCAGAGAAAGAACTAAGTCTCTGAGTATCTAAGAATGTGTAAGTACAAGGAAATCTGCAGAGAGAAACAAGGAGGATACTGTTTTTGAAGATGTATCCATTGCTTGTAATATTCATCACAATATAATGAATATTGATAGGGATAAATGTTGATAGGTTGTTTTGTGGGAAACCACAAAAATTAAAGTATGTCAAGTCAAACTGAACAGTAAGCATATCCTATATGCTGAAAGAATAAAAAATATGTTTCCAAAATGGGAAATAAAAGAAAGAAAACACAACAGTACATTAGAAAGTGTAAAAAATTGGTTTTTTTAGGGTAAACAGAGCAATTGAATTATATCAGAGGGTATCCATTCCAAGCAGTGAAATATATTATGCAAAGGCTTTTGACCTTTAAGAAAATATGTTGATGATTTTCCTCTGCATACAGAAAAATGTCAGCATAGGTGTAAATAAATGTCATTAACTTTGTTTTTGTATTCATGGTGTGTCCACCAGGACCAAGATGTGCTGGTATTCAGACACCTGAATGGAGAGCATGTGAAGCACTCATTAACCCTCCTGGCTCACCTGAGTGCTCAGGCTGTCCCAGGGATGTCAGTGTCTCACATCTCCAAGGAAAAGTGCTCTTATCAGGCCTGTGCAAAATTAGGATGTATGTGGTCTTCTCTATAAAAATGCACATATCAAATATTTTTGTATCAGGCTTTGAAGAACTGCTTTCCCAGGGACATGAAGAAGTCCAGTTTCTATTTTGTTTCCCTAGTGGAAATGTGTTTATTTTGTGGTTTTGGTGTCAAATAATCCCACACAGCTGTTTGCTCACACTCCTCTCTGGGAAAGGGGAGAGGATCAGAAGGGTAAAAGTGAGAAAGCTCCTGGGTTGGTTCAGTTGCCATAATAAAGAAATGCTCCTCCATCCATTGAATACCTGCATTTCCATGATCCACATTTGCATCAGTCCTCTGGTTGCTTTCACCAAAGGCTGAAAGGAAATTGTGTTCCTCAGGTCCTGGAAAGAGAAGGTGATGGTAATTCTTAAGGAAGCTGAAGAGCTGTCTGTCCTGGCTATTCCAAAAAAGTCTCTTTAGATCCAAGCAGTGTAGTCCAAAAATACCTTATTTCAAGAATCTGCTATGCTTCTCTATATTTTCATCATTTTAAATGGTGGAGGTATGACCTATTTTATTATACAGTGATATGCTATAATTGAGTAACATAAGAATATTTCCTCCCTCCTAGAACAAAATTCATGCCCTGCAACTTTTCAACATTTTAAAATGCATTTTTGTCCTTTAGTTTTAAGGAAGTTTTTCTCAGAATAAATGCCATTTCTCTAATAGTAACAATGAGCAGAAATAAATGCCTGTGGGCAACTTGGGTTTCATCAGTATTTTTGTACAATTTAACGATGATTGATTGCATAAATTGTTGGGAATTGCAGGCACTCAGCATATTTAAAAAATAGGTCACTTGCATTGATGTAGGAGCCAAATTTAGGCATCCAGGCTGAAGAAAAATTCATGAATTACATCTTGCCTACTAGGCTGCTCTGCAAAGCTGGGTGCTCAGAGGGTGATGCCTACATCTTGTTTGGAACTTTTATTTCAGTAGCAATACAGAGATCAGTAAAGTCATAGAAGTGTCTGCAGGACTGAGTCCAGCCTAGGAATCCCCTCAAAGTACTTCAGATTGCACCAGGGCTCAGAATTCTGCTCCACCCCAGTAACTTCCAGAGTGCTGCCTCGACACCCTACAGTGCTACATTACAAAGCTGCCAAAATACCCCTCAAGTTTCTTGGGAGAACTATGCTGGGATTTTTTTTTCTTTCTTTTCCTTTTTAATAGCTAATTGACACATTTTGTGCTTTACAGCTGAGAGACTAATTAGGAACTCAGTGATGGAGGATTTTTTAATAGCTACTTTGTAGGCATTTATACACTGTTGTATCTTTCAGTGTATGATTCAGTATGAATTTAGGTTTAAAATGTGCTATGAAAAACATGTTTTCCTGTACTGACCTGATTTTCAGGCATTAATAACCAAACCATTCACTCTACGTTAGGAGTGTGGACATGATGGCTCTCAAAATATACATTTTACCTTAGCTTTCCACTTAGGTCATGAAGCCTGCACAGTTCTGGAGCAGATGAAAACAATAGAAATACTGTCCAGAAATATTTTTCTACCAGGACAGCAATGGGTTTGTGCCTGGTCAGAACATTTATGAAAGTCAGGTTCTTCTTGCCCTACCTGGGCTTCCTTTATGACAAGGTGACCTGCTTGGTGGAGGAGGGAAAGGCTATGAATGTTGTCTGTCCAGAGGAATGGATTTTATCCTTTTTTATCTTTATTTTTAAAGGATTTTATTAAAGGATTTGACACTGTTTCCCACAGAATTTTCCTGGAAAAACTGACTTTCCATGGTATGGATGGGTGTAGCCTGTGGTGGGCTGAGCCCTGAGAGTGACCAGTCCCTTCTGCCAGGGAACAAGGGACAGGATGGGAGGAAATGGCCTCAAGTGGTGCCAGAGGAGGTTTGGGTTTGATATTAGGAAAGAATTTCTTCCCTGGAAAAGTGGTCAGGCATTGGAACAGGATGGAACCCTCAAAAATACACCAATAATTTGCTGATCTCTCTGAATTACTGCATTTGAATGAAGTCATAAATATGCTTAATTTTTAAGTGTACAGTACAAACTATAAAGTGTAAAGTTTCAGTGAGGTTGATGATGCATCACTCTCTTTCTCCTAGAAGGGCACAGAAATTTAGTATTTATTATTTCATTTGGTTGTCTTGAAGTCAATTATTTCTGTTAGCTTGACAGTCTAGCTTAGAAATATTTTTGACACTACTTAGTGCCCTTGGCAATGGCTCTTCCAACTTGTACTGCAAATCTGGTTTTGGAAATAACCAGATTTTTAGAGTTTAAATTGCAATATAAAAAAAAAAAATCCTTAAAAGTCTTTAGAGTTTGGATTTGGACAAATGTCAGAAAGTCAGTCTCAGGTGAATTCTTCAGTGTAGAACCAAGCTGCAAATTGCATGGTTAAAGAAAACTTCAGAGAATCCACTTTAATGAATGCTCTGTGGCCATCCATGCAGAGCAGATTGGATCAGCAAAGTTAAGATCTGTGTCCGTCCCTATTTTCATTCAGAGAATTCCAAGTACACAGAGGAAAAATTTTAAGAAAGGAGTAACCTTCCAGATTTATGAGAATATTACATTTTGCCCTTCCTTTCAGCCTTGAGAGTTCAAAGGTGCCACTGCAGAACATGACAAATCAATCTGCAGGTTGGAAATAATCCCTCAGTGTGCAGTGGGGCCGAACCTCCCTGCAGCTCTTGGCAGTGATACCAGGTTTTGGTGGGGGCAGATCCTCTGTGGCTGCACTGGCCTCAACCAGGAGAGGAATAACTTGTAGTTTTGAGCTGGTTCAATTTTTTTGTAAGATACTTGTCCGTTGAAAGAAAAAAAAAAGAAAAACAAACAAAATACTCCGTTCGTCAAAATCAAACGCTCCACAAGAAAAGGTCAGCATTAACAAATGTTCTCCCTCTAGGAAAAAGTATCAGAAGTTGTAGAAACTACTTGTCTTGCTTACAGCAGACTTAAAATTAATGGAAGATAATTACCTGCTCAGGATTTAATTTTGAAGTTCAAGTGAACGGGTGATAAAATGTTAATGTTTTAGAATTGAGTCTTCTCCTAATAGACACAGTTTTATTTTTGGTTCTTAGAAATGTCATGTTTTTGCCATTCTCTATTGTACATGGCTCATTTTGTCAAGACCACACTTCAAGAAATTATTTCACAGAAACTGATGAGCAGGAGAGGGGAAATCAGGCTGACACAAGACTCTCAAAGAGTTTGATGGATGTTAGCTACAAGATCAAAGTACTGCTTTGAACAATCTTTCTGCTTTCATTATCTGTTACACTTTGGAATTTAAGAAGAGGAACAAAAAGAAAAAAGAAAGAAGGATCTGTTTTTTGGTGTTTTTTTTTTTTTTTTTGGCAGGGCTGGAATTTGTAATAGTAATAACATTGACAAAAATCCCTCTAAAGGAACCACCCAGGTATCACCTGATGTGCAGCCAAACCAGCATCACTGATTTTTGGAGACCCTCAGATATTATTCTCTTTAAAGCATTTAATATTATTCTACAGCTGTCTAAGAGTAAAAGGGCTGCAAGGATTGGAAAGAGCTGACAAGTACAGGCAGGAATGTGTAACAGGGAAATTTGCTGATTAGAAAACACTTTTTCACACTAAGAACAATGCAATATTATGTACTTTCAAGATGTCAAAATAGAAATTCTGGCAGCTGAATGCCAGATGCAATTTTGTAAGAATAGGCTCAAATGGAATGAAGTCTTCTTGTAAGTCGTGCTTGTACAGCTAGATAAATGCTCTTGATAGCTTGATTTTTATTTATTTTGAACTCAAGAGGAAAAAGGACATTTAAGAAATTTTCATATTTAGTGTATGAGGGTTTTTATCCTCAAAATCTTTTACTCTGCCACTGTAGACCTTCTTGTTCTAGCAACATTTTGTGAAAAGACTAGTTTGGAAAACTAGTACAATATTAGACGATGACTGAAAACTTAAACCCACAGATTTAGTGGAACTTTTCCTTCAAACACTAACTGCTTGGTAGTTTTGACTCAGTAAATACCATTTGATTACAAATTAAATGCATGCTCCCACACATTAGTTGTTAATGATGGTTCATATTGTAGACACAAAAGTAATTACTTTCAGGAAGAAAAGAGGTTGTAGGAGACAAAAATAATCATGTCTTTTCATGTCACAGGGTGCATTCTGTGTTAATCTTCTTTCACTACCTACTGCTTTTATTGTAAATAAATGACCAATGATTTCCATGCAAGAAAGGACTAACTCAAAACCTTTTCCCTTTAAAAGAAGCATTATAGATTTGTTTGGTTATAAATTCACTAAATGGAAAAATTAGGAAGGCAAATGATGCATACGGCTAAATTAAAATGAATGGTGGGAGAATCATAAAAAAATTAATGTGCCTTGAATTTCATTCTAAGTTATTTGTCACTCGTGGTAATTTTAATTCTAATTCAGGAAAGAAAATAAATGAACAGGTTAAATAAGGTAAAATAAGGCTTTATTTTACCTTATATGACACTGTGATACAAAAGAAGCAGCATCCAAACATGCTCTGTTATTGGAAGTTAGTATCAAGGGTTTAGGACAAAACCTTAGAATCCATGACAGGGCAATCGAGTGCAAATTGCAGTCTGGAGCTCAGTGTCACTTTGATGGACTTGCTTTGTTTTTATTTGCTGTACCTGAGAATGTTATTAGCAAGTGTGAGATTGAAGTAGCAGGTTTTGCTATTGAAAGCAGCTTTATGGGTGAGTGTTACAATCCAAGACAGATATTCAGAAGTGCTTTCTGCTTTGTTAAAAATTTCCAAACATTTCAGTGGACAAATCCTTTCCATTAGAGGTGAAGTGCTAAGAAATGGAATTTTGACACTTGGAATATGTCAGACTTTTTTTCAGCCAGGAGGGCAGAGCTGTTGCTTGCCAGACCATGCAGCTCAGTTGAGTTGCAGGAATGGGCTGAGAGAATAATTATGAGCAAGGCATGACCTGAGTGAAAACCAGTGCTGGTGTGCATAATTGGAAAAAAAAAAGGAAATGCCAGTACATCCACTCCCTGAAATAAGTTGTTGACATCCTCATGGCGCTCCAACTCTGCTCTTGCGTAATTTAGAACCTAAAGTTAAGATTAAATCCTCAGCTTGGAATTGTTGCTAAATAAGAGGAAGTCCTGGCATGAGACACAGGTTTTCCAAGGACATCCTGTATTTCCCATCCATGTCCCTGGAAAATACTGCTCAGTGAAGACAAGCAGCAGGAAAGTACCAAGCAGTTGTCTTCAGCTGCCTTGATTTCTTTCCTTTCAGAAATTTTCCAATTCTTAAAATTCCAAAGTTTTGATTATATCAGCAGATAAGTGGAGTAGATTTTCAAATTTTGGGTACTTGTTGATAAGAAAACAAAACCATAAAATCTAAGTAGTAAGGACAATCACCCAAATATTGCTTGAAATGAGGATGATGGCTAAGGCAGAGAATTAACAAAAAAAACCAAAAAAAACCCCCAAAAAACCCCCAAAAACCCCCCAGCTCTGTAATTATAGCCTCTCTTTTTTTTTAACAAGTCCTTTCTAGATACTTCCATGATTTCCTTACACTGTGTATTAGCTATCATTTGATAAATTGGATTAAAATTATTTAGACTGATGGCTCATGACAGAAGTTTTACATCACATACACTCTTGATGTGTCTTATATGTTAAAGGACCTTGTCTGCTGTTGCTTCTGATGCCTGAATAATGTCTGAACACTTTCAGTAATTTAAAAGTGTCTCTCATGCCATCTTCTGAGATGACTGGATTTTCAAATGCACAGCAAATACTTTGAAATATTTATTGTAAAACTCAGAATTATAACCACCAGCAGCAGTTTTCTTGAAAACATATTTACAAATGATTTTTTAAATGAACTCAATGAACTCTGAGTAAAGTGCTGAATTTTAGAAACATTGCAGATATATGAGCCTGAAGGGCTGTGACAAATTGCCCATGTCCAGCTATACTTAGGTTTAAAATCAATTGCAGTTTCAGAAGTATTCTTTGTATGGTATCCTTATAGGTATCTATCTTATTTGCAGGCAGAATATGTAAATGTTCCAAAACTCTTTTGTTCATTTCTCTACATACACACAATCTCTATAATATTTTTCTTCTTCAACACCCTGAAACCCCACAAGGATTCATGGCCTACCTGGATTTGTTTTACTTCATACTCCAGTAATAATCAGACACCATCTTTCAAGGAACTTGAAAATTCAAGTTTTCATGGAAATGATGGTGCCCACTGGGGCTGCCTTGTTCAATCCACGAGTTCCCTGCTGAGTGTTTAACTTAAACCAAGCCTGCAGGCTTTACACACAAAATTTATAATAGGGATGATGCAGAAACTAATTCTTTATTAATGACTTCCTTCTGTGGCATTATTTACCACTCCTTTAGCATCCTTCAGGAAAGGCTTCTCAGCAACTTGGCATTTGGAGTTGGAATCCTGCTCCATGAGGAGAACAGAATCTCTGACAGCTTTCCTTTTTTCTCACTTATCCATCAGTGCCCACTTCTTTCATCTGATTGTTTCATAGAATTGTATAGGAATTTAGTTTAGAAAAAAATCTCTGAAGATCATCTGGTCCAAACTTCCACTCAGAGCCTGGGCCACTCTGAACTTTTAGTCAGATTGTTTGACAAATTGAAAATCTCTGCAGAAAGAGATTTGATAACTTCTTTGGACAATCTGTTCCAGTGTTTGATTTTTTTCTTCGTGTCATTGAAATTTCCTGTGTTGGAATGTCTGCCTATGGGTCTTGCAATGTGAATGTCCAAGAAAACCTGTCTGTTTGTTTTGAATGAAGATTTTCTTGCCTCTTGGTAAAGTGAGAAAATTTTAGTTAAGAATTAATTCTCCATTATTTTATACTGTAATAACAATTTCAGATTTCTGGACAAGGCTGAGGAGAAGCCCAGTACTGTGACCTCATAGCCACTTTGAACAGGTATCTGAAATTTCCAATATCCAGCAAGTCCTTAGGTATATCTTCACAGGTAGAGAAGCAATGCCTGTGTAGAAATGCAGACTAGGTGATATTTCTCATTTGATTAAAGCACATTCAATCAGTTATAGGTGAGTTTTGGTAATGAAGACTTTTGGCAAGGAATTTGCCACACCACAGATAGTGTTTGATCTTTTTTTAAATTATTCTGTTAATTTTATTCTTCATATAATCTATCTCATGCATGGTCAAAAATTTGTTTTTTTCCGTATCAAAGAACAGAGAAAATCATCAGGCATGGCTCTAATTACAGACTCTAATGCCATCAAATCAGATTCCTCTGACACCAGTTTTCTATCAGTCATCAATTTAAATATATATAATACATACATGGAAATTTAAAATAGCATTCATTTCTCTTCAGTGATCAAAATTCTACTAATTGATGTCTTTTTAAAAGACAAATTATTCTGTGCTTCAAATTTATCAGAGGTTTTTCCAGTTTTTTTCTTCACAGCTTCCCAGATTCCCATATTTCCTCAGTGATGTTTTTGCTTTCTCACACTGGAAGGCTGTTTTAACTTCTGGGGAAAGTATTTCCTGTCTCTATTTGCCACTCTTAACATCACATTCCACTCTCAGGTAATTCTCTGAGTTAAATGTTTCACTTCAAAAACTTCAGTAAGACCTCATTAAGTTGAAGCCCAGTTGTACTTTTTTATTGAAACTGAGAAGATGAAAACATTAACCACAGATGGAAGCACTATGACAGTCAGAATATGTGGAAATATTTGAGGGAATTTTAGGCAAATAGGATTAGGCATTATTGCTGTATCAACTTTTGGCACCTGCATTCTATTTTTAATTTCAAAATAAAGCAGAAAATTAATAAGCTGGCTATGATGAAAATATTTTTTCAACTCATTACATTTTCAAACCAAACACTTTATTTTTTCAATGTCAGAAAAGATGCTTTTGCATTGCAGTGGAAAAGAGTAGATAGCAACATTTATTTTTCCTTCAACTTTCCAAAATAAAATATACATATGCTCACCAGTCACAGATGTTGCAGGCAGAAATAGCACACAGCCTATCAGGCTACTTAATACAGAATATATTTGCTGTTCACTTTTCTAATAATTTAGTGTCCTTATCTCCTATTTGAGTAAAAATAGAGCATTAAATCACTTCCATTTTTAGGAGGATCACATCAGGACACTAACAGTATAATTCTCTCTGGCTCTAAGGCCTTTGATACCTGATTTGTCCAAAGCTTATTTAATTCCTTGTTTAGAAACTTATTACCAACCAAAATTTTATAGCCTTTTTGTCTCTGCTCATGTCAAACTTCTTCCTCGAAGACATAATTTATCCATTACCACTTCCAATATCATATATCACTTAGGAGATACAGGTTTTATGTTGCTCCAATGCAAGGTAACAATTATTTTCCCCTGTAGCTCTGTTTAATTTGTCATAAACTTCTCCACCACAGTGTGCCATAATGGCTTTGACAATTTTTATTATGTTCTGCACTTTCTCAAGATTCCATGAAAGGACATTATAAATCAAAGCTTTGCAAAGAGTTTTTGTTATTTGGTTTGGGTTTTCTTTTTCTATTTTTAGCCAGTATTTAAGGTTTTGGGTTTTTTAAAGTAGGTGCACCACCTTTTTAAGTTTTAATTTTATTTTTTACATATATTCACTTATTTTTCTACAATAAGCAAATAGAAAATATATTCCCAGGTATTAGATGTCTAGTTTGCTGACTTCATCTAGTAAAATCACCTGGTTGGAACTGCTCTCTGAAAAGAAGATAAATCCTTTCTAGCAATGGCAGTCCCATCCCCAATTCCAAACAGAGTCTGCATCACCTTGTGGAAATCTGAGTATGGGGAGCAAATGTGTGGTAATTTTCTTCAAGGGTTGCATTGGTTGTAAAAGCTGCTGTTAAATGAGTAAGACAAGATGAAGAATTGAACACATGAGGATCTGGTTCTTCATTAAGAATCCTCACAGATAATAAAAAGTCACACTTGAGACGTGAGTTGTTTTATTTAATTATTCCAGAGCATGTCTTTCTTAGAAAAGGGTTCTAACACATAACCTCATAGAAACCATGGTAATTATGTGATGGTCATGATAGTTACGATCTTTAAGGTCATTCCCAGCCCAAACCATTCTATGGCTTTATGTCTACATTAACTGAGTTCACAGTGGGAACTGCAGGAGTGTGTTCATCCTCCACAGCCCATCCAACTTCAGGGTTACCTGAGTATCTTAAGAAAATTGCCAGGTTTGTGAATAGTTGTTATTTCTCATTTATGACAGTCATTTATCACTGGCGGTCACTTTGGGCCAACCTGTGACTTGAACAAGTATTTATTTCTGGAAGGAGAGAGCAAACATGCAAAAAAAACTTGAGTAAGATGCCCTCATTCCCTGGGCAGGAGCTCAGCTGAGAGACTTTTTCTTTTCCCACACAATTCAATCACATTTCCACAACAGAGTCTCTTTGTTTTTATGAAGTATTTAATTTCAGATGAATGGCAGGCTTTAAAGGTTTTCAAGTCGATTTTATGAGAACTTTGTATTATGATAATATAAATATTTACAAATTAACTTACCCACTGTCATTCTTTCACTTTGTTACCCTCGAAAATTTTACTGCTTTCTCGTCTTCTTGTGTCCACCTTTTAAAACCTAATTTTGAGTTCATTTACCCGATGTCTTACATTATGTGGCCCCCTGCTGTCTTGTAAGGCTGCAGGATACTGAGGTAATCACCACCAAGTGTGCAGCAGCAGTTAATAGCAATCAGGAGAGAATCGATGAGTGCATTTTCACTTTGAGGTGTCCAGCTTGTTTTCCTTCAGTTTGTTTTGTGTGGGAACTTACTCAGAACATACATACATTTATTGATTCACCTGCCAGGCTGGGCATGAGATGATGAATAATCAAGCCTGAATAAAGGAAATTGCTTGAAGTGGCTAAGTGGAGAGTTGAGAAGGTCAAGCAGGCAGAAAACGGGTTCTGGGGGTTTCATTGTGAGTGTAGGTGTCTGCTCTGCTTTTAGTGGGAACCAGTATTTTGGTTTTCTGCTCTGCTTTTGTAAGGGCAGCCCTCAGCAGAGTGGTTTGACTGATATTCCTTCTGGCCTGCAGCAATAAATGATCAGTTGTGTGAGAGGCTGAGGGAATCCTTTGCTCTTCTGTGCCTGCAGAGCTGTGTGTTAGCATAGGATGGTACATAGCCAAACAGCAGCAGCTTCATTACCTCCTCACAGGGATTAACTTTATGCTACATTGCAAAGGTTTTACACTTTTCCTTTGTATTTTAGTCAATGGTAAAGTCAGAAAACTGTTAACACAGTGATTCCCACAATTTCTTTTTTCAGTACATAAGAACATCATTGCTGTTAGCACATCACTGCCCTCCTTTTTTCCTTATGAGAAAACAAAACCACCCTTTACAAATGCATTTACTCCCTGCTTCAACTTTACTGAATTAGATCACTATAATAATTAAAGCAGTTCAATAATAACCCCTTATAAATAGGTCAACTTTAGATTTCTGTTTCCACAGGCATGAAGAGTTGCAAATAACACTAGAGTTTGAATACCAATAGTCTGGAGCTAATTATTGGTTTAACAAATATTCTTAGTTATATGCATAAAATTGACAAGAGCAATAAAAAGTGATTTGTTAAACTCATAGTTTAGTACTAAATTGCATCTAGGGGGTTAAAATAGATACATCCATATAGATACAGATATTTGTCTTTATGACCAGTGGGATACTAGGGAAATCAGAAGACAGAAAGTGAAAGCCTGAAAGTCATTATAACCAAATACAATGGGTTTTGGTTCGTTGTTTTGTGTTTTTGCATTAAATTCAAAAACCCAAAGGAAAAGAAGGTATGTGGAGACAGGAAGAGGGGCTGAAGGTAATCCAGATTCAGTATTTGCAGTATTTGTTCAGGCAGTGTTGCTGAGTGTTACTCTCCAAAGGAGCCTGAAGTTTGGTAAATGAGAAGGTGAAAGCAATGATCCTTTCAATCTGATTGCAGCCCTGCTCTGCAGGTATGGTAATTCCTGCAGAACATGGTTGTAATTCTGGTTTAGTGTAATAAGTGCTTACAGAATCCCATCCCAATGAGATTTTCATCTTTGTGCTCCATTTTCTGTTATGCATTTATACTGACATTGGTCAAAGCTCTAGTGAAAAACCTGTTACACCTTATATAATACCTCTCCAAAAATGACAAAAGGAAAGGGAGAAAATTTTATAGAAAAATGGGGATGAGCTACAGATTGCTGAGATTTTAATTCTATTTTCTCAATTTAGAATTTGGGCATATACTTTTATGTTGATTTGGGATAGAAAGAATCTGTTGCCTACATGGGATTTATAAATAATTGCTGGGTCTTCACCAAGAGGCTCACTAGAAGTTGAAGTACTGGCAAACAAGTTTTGGAATGCTGCTGCTTGTCCTTCTGGGATTACAATGGAATGTGTGGCTGAGTAATCTAACAAATGTCACTGAGCCACAGCTCCAAATGAAATTGAAGCAAACTCCCCTGTATGTTAAAGTTCAAAGCAAGATATTGTTTTGTCATTTCCAAAGGATGAAGGGTTTTTTATGAGCTCAACTTTAACCACAAAAGGGAGGTATTTCACTCAATGTTCAGTAGCCCTTCCCTCTGCATCTCACCCTCTTGAGTGTGCCAAGACCTCAGTTATTGAGAAATCCAGTGATCTGCTTTCTGTGGAAATTATAATTTCTTTGCTAACAGTGCCATATAATTGTAAAAACTGCTGGAAAACAATCTGCAGGGAAATAAACATCCACTGAAGGCTACTGGCTTCCACTCGCTTGTGAATGAAATAATCCATTATCTCAGATCTCTGCAACTAACTTCTGTTTGAAAATGAATATTTAAATCTGCATCAGAGCACAGTAAGATTTTCTGTATAAAATTGCATTCTTGGGATGCAACTGAGAACACTGTTAGACTTTTAGGAAATTTAGTGGCACAGGAATGGCCCCTAACTAGGAAACTTGTTGGGAATAAGAGCAACGTTGTTCAAGAAGGGTAAAGTTTGTTTTCTGCTCTGCCACAATTTAATGCCTTAGCACATCAGCTCTGTTGGCTGTAAACTAATCTTACCTTAAATCACCACATTTAACACTTTCATTTTTTCTGCCCTATTTTGAATCCTATTTCCCAATATCCACCAGTGCAGTAGCATCCATTGTTGTGTTTCATCTACTTCATTCATTTCATTCAATGTGTATAAAATGTTTGTCTTTTGTCAGGATATAAACACATATTTTACTTACTAGATATAGAATAGAAAATATGGATTTTGATGTTTTGATCACAAAAAAAGCCCCAAATGAAAAATGTAATTTTTTTCTTAAGTTGCCTGTTAGAATATCATGTTGATTTTGTTTCCATGGTAGTTGGAAAAAAAAAAAAGGTTGTCAGTTGGATAAACACTTGTATTATTATTTTAATCAGTATTTCACATTAATCAAGCTTTTTTCTCCCCCCACTTTTAGTGATAAAGCTCATAGGTTTCGAGTACAGAATTTACATAGGCTTAGTTTGGACTGCAAGCTATTCCTACTTGGCTTGTTAGGCTGGTTTTAATACCTGAACCTAATCCTTAATTGCATTAGCCTTGTATTGTATTTTGTATTGCCCTTGACTTTATTCCTAATTGACTTTTCTCTGGGAGACAGAATTACCTTGCAAGTACATGAAAGTCAGAACCAGATTTGGCTCCATGGCTGTGGGAAGGAGCTGTGCTTAAGGAGGGTGTTAAACTGAGCATGGCAGGGGTTCTGGTTCAGCCTCTGTGGCTTTGCCACGAGAGTTTCTGTGCTCAGAGAGAAAAAGCTTGTTCTGAGACATGGCTGAGAGATGGATTTTGGTTACTTGAGAGAGGGATAGGTGGAACAGAGCTGGACATGGTGATAAGTGCAGAGAATCCTTACAGAACTTATTTTGCCTTTCACTGGGCAATTCAGAGAATTAAAAAGGAGGTGATCCAGGATATCTGATGAAAGAAGTGGTTAGATGAAAGGAATAATAAATAAAATTGAGGTTTACTGAGGTTGCTAGCTGTCTGAGAGATGATGATGGTAATATTATTTTAATTATCCTTTCCAGATATGTATTCCAGGTGAATCAACATCGTGGATAGACATGGACCTAGACAGACATGCCCTGATGAGCAGGTAGAGGTTGGTCTTTTCTGAAGGCCAAAACTTCTTGGCAGTATTTCCCTGTCTTTTCCTTCATCCCCAGTATTCCTAGAGAGATAAGAGGAGCTCTGTGTGCTTAAAGCAATTTACCTGGTGAATTTACCCTCCCCTCATGTGCTTGAGGCATGCCTCCTCTAGAAGCATCAGTCAGGCATCTGAAGGGCACAGAGCTGTTTCTTCTGTGATGATTCTGAAGGACTGGGAGGGCTGCTCTGTTGTGCAGTCAGGAACAGCAAACAGAATTACTCCTGAATATCACAGAGTTTGAGTGAAGAAAGAGTTTTCATCTCCCTGCAGCCTTTCAGATCAGCTTCTGACATCTCCAGATCCAGCCAGGTGCTTTGAATTACCAAAATGAGGCAGGTGGGGAGGAAAAGTGTGGCTGCTGTGAGTGGCCCTCAGTGAATTTTAGCATCTTTCAGTACACTGGATCCTTCCTTTTAACTCTTCTTTTGAGTTCCCATTTTTGTGACATTGTCTTGTCCCTTGTAATTCATCCCCTCTCTCTAATTATTCACCCTTCATTAATAGATATTTCTGTGACCAGTAAGAGTGAGACAGGAGAATTGATTGGCATGACACCTCTGAGGCATTTAAACCAGTCTGTTGCCTCCAGACTGGCAACCTGTCATAATCTTAATGTTTCATGCATGGAGGACATAATAGTGCTGTAAAAACACCACCAAAGTTCATCTGTTGGCAGAAGCTCAGCTCTTTGCTAAAGCTGCTGTAAAGATCAAGAGGAGAGCTCTTTGGGAAGGTAAAATTGGCACAATAATGTTAAATTTAAATTAAATTCATTATTTGCTGGGAATAATGAGAAATCAGAACATAACAAAAAACTGCCAGGGAAGGAAGGTTATACAAGAAACCTACAGAAAATACAGGTATTTTTTCCAACCTTAAATTGGCAGGAGAGGTTTGTGTAAAATGAGATCTGCAAGGTATTATTGAGCTAGATGGTACTGAGAGGCCCTCCATCTAAATACCATAACTGAAGAACAGCATGTACCTTGGGAATATAATGTTATTGATTGCTGGATGCATATTTGATCATTGGCAAGAAATGCAACAGTGACCTTGGGAGATGAGCCTGCAGGGGTCATTTAATTTTTGTCAATATATGATCCTGGAGCAAGAGCTCCAGTCAGGAGGAAGTGTGAGGCTCTGCAGCAGGGGTGCAGCTGTAATTCAAATACAATTCAAAACAGAAGATATTCCAGGATCACAGGTACTACAGAATAAATTTTATTAGACTTTGTAACAGAAAACTTTGTGTGGCTCCTGGACTGATAAAATAGTCCAGTTTGTTTTTGGGATTTTGAAACATTTCACAGATTTATTGTGATGCCCTCCAGAGATGAAGTACAGATCATTTAGCTCTACCTGAACCTTTTTTACCAGTAATTTAACAATTCTCAGGTCACAGTGAGGGTACCAAGGTATTCAAATGTCAAGGGATATCTCTGATGTCCAAAAGAACCTGTACTGAAGATCAGATATAATAAGCATATAAAAGAATGAAGTTAACAAGTTAATACTTGGTGCTCCTCAGTTCTCAAACCCATCTTTACAGGTTTGGTGTTTTTTTTGTTTTTTGGTTTTTGTTTTTGTTTTTGTTTTTTTCAAATAAGATTAGGACCAAATCACTCATCCTCAGTATTTGTCTGTTCCTGTGTACATTCTTGATGTAGCCTTTGCTGTTTATATTTTTTTCACCTTTTCTTGAAGCATTTTCTGAGTTTGGAAGTCTTGCTCTCTTGGCTCTGCTGGAGACACAGAGGCTGGAGGTAGCCAGGGCCATTATAAAACTTGCCAGCTTTTTTTTTTTCCCTTCATCCATTCAGATGTGCTGTCCTTATCATCCACTCTGGGATACTCTGCCACTCCTTTGGTAGTTCCAGGGAAGAAGTAGACACATAATTAATTATAAGTCAGGATCAACACGACTTAGGGCAGTTGTAGTACAGTGCATGGAGGGGATTTTCAATTTTTATGTGTTTAAATAGCCCTGCAGTCTTGAAAATATAAAAGCTCTTGGTACTTCAAAGACTTTCAAGTGCTTTTATGCCTGTGAATAAAAATACAATGGCTCTTACCACACCTGCACTGTCCAGATAGACTGAAGATAATAACTATTGCTGAAAAGTCTGTTTAAATTTGCAACCTCATTTGTGCCGTGCACAATAATGGACATTAAGTGCTCTTTGGAGCAGGCAACCAGTGATTTTTCTCTTGACATTAAAAATGGAAATCATTACTATTACAAATGATATTAAATGAGCAGATTTACATTGCACTAATGCAAGCTGGTTTGTGCATGGAAATAAAAATCCATCTAAGACCACTGTGAGCTGGTAAGTGGGCTTGACCATATATTTAAAGTAATGCTTGATTAATTTTTTCTTAATTACACAGTGAACAAGGCTGTCACTACAGTACATGAAAACCTTACCAAACCTCACCACCCACTTGGACACTTACAGAGGAATTTATTGAACTCTGTGAATTAACAAAGAAATGGACAGACATTATGAAAAGTCAAATTTGCTGCACCACAGTGTTTCTTTAGTACAAAAGCTATAATTTTAACATATCTTTTTATACATAATATACTCTGTCATATTATTTTATTCTATTGCTAAGGAATATTGGTAATTGATTGTCAAAATAATGAAGTCTTTCTCAGGAGGTCTCACTGTAGCATTTGCTGTGTCATCTGTGAGGACAAAGGAGACTGGCCTAGAGACAGATACTTGTGCTAGTGTTTGAAGATTTTTGAGATGTAGGTTATGAGGTTTACTGCACACTAATTCAGATTTTGGTTACTGCCATTCTTTTGTATTAACAGAGTGGTATGCATAAATCAGGCATGGAATGCTCTTCTAGTTTTGAAGAAAAAGAATATATTGGGAAAGTTGTAAAGAATAGAAAGGGAGGGTGAATGTATCTTGGAGCTACAGTGTGCTTGAGCAGAAAAGTCAGGAAGCTTCTATTTAAAAGCTGAGCATGACACCTTTCCACTAACCTGAAAATGTGGTATAAAGAGATATTCAGGGAGCCAGCACATATTATTCTCACCCTAAAGCCTAAGGAAAGCTTTAAAAGGGTGAAGGTCTGTGCTCAGTCTCTGGTCAGGAATCCCACTATCTCTGCTTGACATTAGGAGAAGAAAGAGGATAAATACCACTGGATATTTTAGTACTGTCAATAGCTAAACTGAAACCAATAATGCTGACTAATGCTATGGGAGCTGCTGTTCATCAGCTGGGTCAGCTAAGTCACTTAATTCTTCCCATTAGAAAGGATTTGTGTGACCTTTTCTTTGAAAAATATTAATCCATGCAGTGTTTGGAAAAGGCCTTTGCCATTAGACAGAGGAAATCCATTCAGATTGGGAGGCACCTTTGAAAGAGCACATTTTCTGCTGTCTTCTGCAGAGCAGCAGATGATGCTGTACCTGCTGGAGTCAGGAGGCAGCAGAGAGAGTGTGAGTGTAGAAGAGATTACAGGTGACTTTGCCCCTGATAGTCACAGCTGTGACTAATAAAAACAAGAGTGGTAAAAGGGAGGGTTGGTTGGTCAGGGGGGTTTGGAGGCAGAGGACCTGGAGGAGCTATAATAAATAACACATATCCATGTTTTTTGCACACTTCCAAGAATGGTGACTCCACCACTTTCCTGGGCAGCCTCTTTTAATGCTTGACCACTCTTTCAATGAAGAATTTTTTCCTCCTATCCAATCTAACCTCCCCTGCTGCAACTTCAGACTTTTCTCTTGTCCCATCACTTGGGAGAAGAGTTCCACCTCCACCTGGCTACAGCCTCATTTTGGGGAGTTGTAGAGAGCAATAAGGTCTCCCCTGAGCCTCATTTTCTCCAGGTTAAAAAAACCCCCAGATCCCTCAGCTGCTCCTCATAAGACTCACCATACTCTCATCTCTTGCTTGGACAAGAAAAGAAGTTGAATACAAGTGAGACATTTCTCTCATTGTTGAAATTTTAATGAATTTAAAGGTCTGTGCAATTAAGAGTAGCAAATGCTCCACAAAGCATAAAAAGCCATTGGGTGGCAGAGTGTGCCATCCTTGCTGTGTGGGTGGTAATGTGGGTGGCAGCATGCAGCCAAATTCTTTCACCACAGAGTTGGAAGGAATGTGCTGCTGCTCAAGCCTTGCTTGCTGCAGCTGTGCAGAACTTCCCCAGCCTCTGCTTTTTCATGCAGAGGTGAGAAGCAGCAGAAGCAGATGGAAAAAGCAATGTATCTTTCTAAGCCTCTAGAATCAAGGAAAAATATTTCAAAGATTGTTTTCCCAAAAAAGTCAGGACACTTAAGAAAATATTTGCTTACAGCTTCTCTCTGTCTTTTGATGTTATTTTCCCACCCTTCCCTCTTAAGAGGCAGTTTTGAAACAACAGGTTCTGCCTCAGCATCTTGGCTGCTATTTGAAAGGGGAGTGAGCTCCCTAATTAGGAGAGCACAGCTTCTACCTGCTGCTCTTTGGCACGACTGGGGAAAGCCAGGAGTGTGCAGAGCACAGGTGCCTGGTCACCCCTGTGATCCATGATGTGAACTGTTCCAATGAGGAGAGAGCTGGGTTGCAAGGCAGATGTTCTGGACCTTTTAATTATATCTCATGCATCAAGCTGTAGTTCTGTTGTCATGGAGACTGCTTTGCCTCCCTCTTCTGCATTGCTGCCACTGTGAAGTCCTAGGCACTGCAAGGAGAAAACCCAGAGAAGGATCCAAACAATACATTATTAAATAGTTTTAATATTAATAGCATTGATTTGTCTGATTTGGCATTTACCTTTCTTCAGATGAGGTAACCTAATGGTTTCCTCTGTGATGAAAGAGCTTAAGCAATGCATTTTTAAAACAAAAGTATTATCTTTCCAACTTCTGTTTTCTGTAATTCTGAGAGTCTGTCACTTCTGGGAGCTCTGAAGTTAAGATAATCTGCTTATTATTTGGAATGAGCTACCAAGGAATCACCTGGAGTGATTAGAGGATGCAAGTACAGCATGCAGCTGTTCAAAGCTAGAAAGTGAAGGGTTTTGCCTGTGCAGAAACCCTTTTGCTCACATTCCTGAAACTGCTGGTTGTCTCCAGTTTTGGAGGTCCACTTTGGATGCCCATTGCCAGTGCTAATGTCAACAAGCAAGGTAAACTCTGAAGTTGGATTAGCAGAAAGAAATTTCTAAACAAAGCTATTTCATTTTTTAGTCAGAATTAAGAAGGAATCTTCAGGTGCACACTCTGAAGACCTGCCTGATATGAGCATAAACTGTGGAGACACCTCAGTGCTTCTGAGAGTTTCCAAAAATAAGGGTCTAGTGCCTTCCCTTGTCTAAGGTGAAAGCATTTCATGCATCTATTGTACAGAAAATTATATATGTATATAATCTGCTGTTTTTAACACTGGAGTAGTGCTGACAACTAGCAAAGGAATCCAGAATATCCAGGTGTTAGAAATGTTTGCTGTCTTTTCTACCCCACACGAGTTCTGTGCATGCTTGAAGAGGGATAACTTATGCCTGTTGTAGTACTCACATGCCAATATAGAGTACAAAAAAATGAATTATCATGTCGTTAAGAGAAGGAGGGCAAGTCTGGTGTGAGATAAGCAGCATTGCATTTCACTGGAATGAATTTTCAGGGAAGCTTTGAAGAGCAATGTAACAATGCTTGAACTGAAATTTCCAGATATCGTCAAATTTCTCCTCCATGATTGACATTTATCTTTTATCCTCCTTGTTTCTCTTTGTGGAATAACTAATATACAAAAGGAGCCATGCCAGACTCACTCAAATATATTAATATAATGGGCTAAAATAGAATAGCCTTCTAATAACTGAGAGAAGGAGAAAGCTTTGAATTAGCTACAGAATATAGAAACAGGACTGCTAATACAGGAAAAATATGTCCTGCACCAGCTTTAAAATGGAAGTTATAACACAAAACTCAAAAATATGGTTACTGAAACAAGCTGGCATTAAACCTAGCAATGTTAATATGGCTCTAATGCTTATCTTTCTTCATTCTTTCACAAAAAAGGCTGCATTTACTTTGTTGGTCGTGTCTGGGCAGATTTGTTCTGTACCTGGGACAGGGTTGTTGTGAAGAAGACAGGGATAAGGTAAGAAGCCAGAAATAAATAAATGCTTACTACATTCCAGCCAGCAAGTAGGAGATGGGAAAACAAGTACCTGACTTTGACAAGACCTCAAAAATATCCTGGACAAGGGAATGAAGGGGGGAATTTCAGCTCCCTGCTCAGCCATGAGTGCCCCATTACTCTACTGGTTTGAAAGTGTCATGGTACAGCTGACTAAAATGTCTTAATATCCTGTGAGGAAGAAAAATGGTATTTTTAAGCAGGGGCAGATTTCCAGAAAAAGCTCACACTGGAAATTTAACAGAGATTATTCTCTGAAAAATCTTGTAATTTCTAAGTTTCCTCTGAATTAATCTCCATAAACCCTCTCTACCATATTGACTTCAGAGGCCTTTATTTCAAGCTCTAATGGAATCTGTAAATTTTGCACTAAAAAACCTTGGACTCTCCTCTTAGTAGTGAGAAAGAGCTATAAATCAAATATTGAGGGTGTTAAAATGTCTTTTGGGGAGAGGGTAAGAAGTTTTTTTTCAAGAAATCATCTTCAGATCCATGTGTCTGTTGGTGAAAAAATGGAAATCCTCAAGGGGTGTGGCTGGCAGTCATAAAGTCATGAGGGACAGAGGAGGATAGCAAAACTTCATCTGTCAACACTAAAAGTCTCCAGAGAGGATTTAAAGCTTGCAGAGGCATGCAAAGAACTTTTTTTCCCCCACAAATATCTAATTTGAACAATTTAAATAATATACCAATAAATCCAAAATTACGACTGCCCATTTCTTTTTGTCAAATTTAAAAACTGCAACTATTCACAGGTCCCCTAAAACAGTTTTCATTGAGAATTGGGACATTCAGTTTTCAAGTTTATAGCTTTTTCAAATAAAATGAAAAGAGATTTTGAAGAAGAGTTGTAAATCACTCCTTGATGTTACTAATTTACCAATTTGCTGGACCTTAGCTCACCATTGGTGAATTTGGATTGATGGCACTCCTCCAGTTCAAGCAGGCAGTAGTATTCCCACATTTTCCATCTCTAAGAAGTCTTGTGTGGATAATTTCTTTAAAAATTATAGGTATGGTGCAGCAGGGAGAGCTGCCACCCCTGTGTGCATATCAGAAATGTAGAGAAGTTCATCAGATAGGCATTTACAAGACTAAATAATAACACACCTTCTTCTTTGGGGTATAAGAGACTGATTGACTGGACTTTCTTTATTTGTAGTCCTATGCTGAGATGTCCTATAAAGATAGAGAATGGATGCATTCAAAGAGCCAAAATTCAGTCAGAATAATTTTAAAAATCCCACACCCAGGGCCTTGGATTTCCAGAGGAGCAACATTGATTTTCTTGTTTCCAGAATATCCCTGATAGTTCCTGAAAGATTTTTTAAATAAAGTGAAGAAGTGATGAAAGTTAAAATAGTCTGGACAGCTTACTGAGATCAGTTTCAAAATCAGTTCAGTCACCAGCAGAACTGTCCTGGAAATAAAAAAAAATGGAATATTTCTCTCCTAAGTGTACCTTTCATACTGAAAATATATGAGATCCATGTGATTTTGTCCTTTCCTGATGGTGTGGATGAGTGAGGAGTCAAAATTAAATAAAACTGGGCTTTGTAAAGTCTTTGCCAAGACCTGGATTTTCTCTCTTTTAACATGCATAAAATCCACAGGTAAAGCTTTTTTTTTTGAAATCTTCAAATCTGCCCTCAGATCCACCTCATCCTATCCCCATTAATACCTTTAAATTTGGGTTCAAGAAAGCTTTGGACTGTAGAATTATTCCATATGCATTCTAGAACTGGAGGATTATACATAAAGTTCTTATTTCAGCCCTGAAATTGTCTGTAAATGAACCTCCTATGTGTTTTTTTGGTTGCCCAGCAGTGTCATAAAATTTTTAATGCAAGTTTCAAAATGTGCAATGAATAGTCTAAAATACAAACATGCCTGTACAGAAACCTGTGGCTGCCAGCTAATGTGGTTTATAAAAAGAGAATTAGCTACTTTAGATTTTTGTTTTGTTTTGTTTTCAACCCTTATTACTCATCACAGAAGACTGAGTAGTCTCATGGCTCTCCTTCAATATTGAAAAGTAACTTAATTTATTGCTCTGCGTGAGCCTGATGCATACTCTAAAGCAGACACAAGAGAAGTCACTTCAAGTTGTTTTTTTTTTCACAGAAGTGTATGGAAGTATGATTCATGCACTTTTATCTGTACCCACTATCTTGCCAGCATTTTTTGCTAAAAATCTTCCAGGGACAAAAAAAGAATATTTAAATACTTATGAAATTGTTAGTAAAGTGCTCATGATCACAGTGATAAGTAAAACAATTACTTAAAATTTGTGTGCAGAAAAAAATAAAACCACTCAGTTTTTTTTTTATTCAGTATCCTGTGCACTTTACAGCACAAAAGGTATCCATGATAATGTGCTAATTTGATTTTCTTTTCCTTAGACATTTATAGCTTTTTCAGGAAGGAACAACGAGGTTTTGTCTCTCTGGATGGGCATCAGGCATGGAACTTAGGTTGCTTATCAGTTTCTGACTTTTCAAAAATTACATAGTCTCTCTGTTTCTCAGGTTCTTAACTGAAAAGGAATAAAAAGGGGGGTCATGATACTACTATGATAGCTACTCATGAAAAGTATGATGTTATGGTTAAGTATTTTTATTTTTTCCCCCATTATTTCTTTCTTGTGACTCGTTTTTCTTGCTGCTTAAAAATTGTCAGTGAGCAGAAGGATTTTTCTTGGTGTGTTGAAAAATATTTGCATATAGAGTAGGTGAAAAATCAGTGATCTAGGGAAAATTTATGAACATTTCTTGGCGTGATTGTTTAGTGGATGCAGTCTGTTTCAGCTTCCTGCAGGCTGGGTTTGTGGATGTGGTCCTGCAGCAATGACAAGTGGTGTACCTAAACTGCTAGAATTTGCTTTGTACTTGTTCTTTATAAAATAATTTCTTTATAAAATCACCCAAGTGATTTAGGAACACAAATGTTGCTGATTTTCAGTAGGGAAAAATAAATCCAGGGAAGTCACTTGGGTAATTTAAGATATCTTGCTCCTTCAGTATAGTTTAAAAAAGCAACCAATTTATTTTAACCTGTAATTGAAATATATCTGGCAATGCAGTTTCCTCCAGGGTATGACATAATGGTCATCCCTGCCTCCTCCATAAAGGTCTGCCATAGTCAAGACATTCCTTTTTGTGATGGTTGTATCTCTTTTCTCTATTTCATGTGTAGTCTATAAAATACTGGATAGTCCATTCTTTTGTGTAGTGCTTTGTGCACTGTAACTCAAAGCTGGCCTTGCAGATGATAATATACATAAAGGAAAGTAAAAAGATACTGTGCTGGCAGTACTCAGTGAGAAAAGAGAGATTTCTATTCCCAGTTCTGAAATGGAATTTTCAAGAGTTTCTCTTCAGCTGTCTCAGGCACAGAAGGCCAATGTGTCCCCTGGCCTGATCTCACTTGAAATGCATCTTGAAGGGCAGGTGTGCTCTGAAATGGAGTAGTTTGTCTGGAGGGACTTTAGTGGGAGATTATTTCCTGTTTTCCTTGGGTAAGCATGGGTGAGCACGGATAAGAGAGCTCAAGCCTTATCTGCATCACCTGGCAGGTCTTGTAGCAGCCCTCCAGGTGAGCCAGGCTCCTTCTGGAACACTTGTCCAGCCCCAGGCTGAGCTGCTCTCAGTCCCCAGAGCCTCTGCAGGGCACTGGCCATGCCATGCCAATTGTTTTATCATCCTGCATCTTGGATTTATGGAAAACAACCCAGCACTCCTCTTGTTCTTACCCAGTTTTTCATGGAGGGTTTCATGGAAGTGCTTTGGGAGATGGAAAACAGAGTAGGTTTTGTTTGTTGGTTTAATGCCTCTCAAAAGTATTTCAGGTCTCCTGACATGATAAAAGTGCTGTAGGAACAAATATTAATTGAATGTTTGAACTCAAAATTATATCAAGAAAGACAGGCCTTGGTTTTATTATTACTGAAAAAGGGTCGTGGTCATGGTAGCAAAGATGTCTGGGATAAATGTGACCTGGTTGGTTCCTCTGGATACTGTGGGCCCAGAGTTGTTGTCTCTGGAGGAATCATACTCCCCTTATCAGTGCTGCAGTAATCTGCACATTCTTAATAAATTTATTATTGTTTTATGCACCAACCCTTGGAATCTGGGTATTCTCTAAGTCACCTCCTGGTGCAGAGATTCACTGTTCATGGAGGACAGAGATTCACTGTATACAAATACTTTACACAGTATAGGCACTGGTATAAACACTTGACAGTACTCTGTGTGTGTGTTCTTTTATATTTATTACTTAGAATAATGCAAAGAATTTCAATGGAATTAGAGCAGCAAACCCTCCTACCCCACAGAGAAAGAGCACACACACAGACACTGCTTTTAGCAGAGTATCTGACACTATAAAATTATAGCCTGGTTTGCTTCCTGATAACTCCTGTACCTATTCCATGTAGCCATTCCCCTATTTGCTCTGCACCATAATTTTCAGTGCAGGCTGCAAGGCTTGCTAAGGAAGATTTATGGCCACCAATCTGGCTACACTTACCTATTAAAGTGTGGAATGTGCAGAGTATCAGGGAAGGATGAATGAGGCCACAGCAAGGCTGATACAACACTGAGAGATTACACTAAAGAGAATATTACAGACCAGAGAAAGCCATAGAGCCTGTACAAAACCTAGAAGAAACAAGTAAGTTTGTTAAGACTTAATTTTGAAGTCAGGAAATATATGTTGTGAGACAACTAACACTAATAGTGGGATTAATTGTTTTATTGTGTTTTAATTGCTTTGTTTCCATCAATCCACTAATTTTATAGTTAGTGTGGGAAGCTGTGTGGCATTTAGGCATGGCCAGATTGCATTTTGGGGTTTTCTGGAAGCCCTGAATGAGGATGGAACCACTTCAGCATGCCACAGGCAGGAGGAGCATCAGGCCCCTTTGCACACCCACAGCTGGGACAGGACCTGAAATTTTAGGGGCTGGCTTTAGGATTTACAGCCCATCCCAATGAGGCTGTTCCAGTGCTGAAGTCTGTTACAGTTTTGGGTACTGAGGCTCCAACAGTGTCACAGAGTGAGGCACCAGTAAGATGAGACTCAAGGAAAGGCTGGCAGGGCTGAGAGAGTTTAGGAGAGAATGATGTTGAGTGGATTTTTCTGGAGGTGAGCAAGGAGGGAAGTGCTATTCTAGAGTGTTCAGCTCCCCTTTGCTGGGAGGAGGCAAATATCACAGCACTCCTAAGAAACCAGGTTACAGGTATTCTGATTTTTAGAAACATCAAAGAAAGCAACAGGAAGATAATCAAAATTGAGAAGACAATAGATCTAAAGCCACACAAGGCTGCCTCTGTAGTATCGAAAAACACCAGTTATTATATCCTATACAAATAGTCATTAAATATTTTAATTTTGAGATTTGGCCTCCTAGAGTAAAACTTTTGGTAGTAATTTGTCAGAGTCTTATATAAGAAATAGGATTGTTTGTAGGTATATTTACACCTAGGTAAAAATTTGACAGCCAGAGTTCTGTGGGCTTTTCTCATACTTTGCTCCTACAAATGGAATTCCAGATGCAGAGCTTAGCAGGACCTTATGACTTTTGAGATTTTTTTATCCTCATAGTGTAACTGAAGGGACAAAACCATGTGTCTTTCAGGCAGAAACTTAGGTATAAGTGCTGCTATTTCCACATTACTTGTAACATATTTTAAATTGAATTGTTGTTGTTTTCATCATCTGAGCTACTGTTTTGAAGGCAGCTGTGAGTAAGCAAGGCATTTTAAATGGAAAATGTATTTCCTGCTCCTTTCAGCCTGTGATTTCTCTCTCCCTTTCTCCACCCTCTCTGCATTGCTGCTGTGGACAGATTAAGCCTCTCTCTGTGCTCTCCCACACATCTGCTATTCTTACTTATTCCTATTTTTACTGACTATCCTAGCACCTGCTGAATTCTAGCAGTCTTCTCCCTGAACCTGAGAGATTCAGTTAATTTTTGTATAAAAGAAGAGGTGGAACCAGTGGTTGAATGCAGCCATCAGCCTGGCAGGATTCCCACAAGCTCCAGGGGCTTATTTTCTGTTGTGCTAGCCTGAGGCTTCCTCAACTTTTTCACTAAAAGATTTCCTGACTTGTAGCAAAGACAGAAGGTCCCTGTTCAGCACTGTCTATACATTCTCAGATTTTAATATTTGAGAATTTTCAGTTGCAAAACAGGTGGGATTTCTGTGATAGAAGAAAAAAGGCTGTGAAAGGCAGTTGCAAGACTGTAAAAATTACATTTTTCGTCTTGCTAAGCAGCAGCAGCAGAAATAATCTATTGTTGCCCCATGCTGAATGGCAGCAGATGCTGGGGCTTTACAATACATCAGGTTCTTAGTTGAAAGGAAATAAGTTTGCACAGACTTTGAAATATTTTCTGCTGGTCTGTTGCTATTCATAAGTTGTAAACAATCATGCTTGCCTTTGTCAGAGAGGATAAAACAAGCAATATGGTAGGCAGGCAGTTTTGCCAGAAGAAAATCTTGCTCAGATTTTGTTGTATAAGGAAATATGTTTCCTAGAAAAAGGTTGTATATTCTGTTATTTTTCAGTCCTGTCTGGTCCAAGTCACCACCAGTAAAGCTGCATGCCCAGTACTGGACAGTAAAAATAAAATAAAATCATCAAATGATGCATTTATTGGAAGTGCAATTTCAGACTTGCTGGAATTGATGATCAGGTCAGGCGAGATTGACTGAAAAGTTTAAAATTTCAGGTGGAATGAAAATGAAGTATTCTACAGTGTAAAAATGTCTGAAAAATCAGCAAATGCTGAAACAGACTGGAATCTTTTATAGGCAATATTTCCAGCTTTTCTGAAATCTTAAAATTAGTGACTGAGGAAACAGACACTATGACATGGGGGTGTGCTCTTGCTTCTCATTTTTTACTCTGTGTAAACATTAGAACTTTTAAGGGTTGGTTCATTCTTACCTGGTGCTAATTTCTTTTCTGCACAGTCTAGTGTTGAGCTGCTAAAACCTTGTGACAGACTTTGTAAAGGAGAATTTGAATGAAAATCTTCTGTGCATTCCTGGACTGCATCCTCATGGCTTGAGTTTTTTTCTTGTTTGTGTACCAATAGGCTCCAAAATGTTTCCATGGATGTAGGAGAATAATTAATGGGTAACTTCTATCAGTGAAAAGAGAAAAAAAAAAAAGCCATTATGTCAAAGGCAGTGTTAATGTTCCCAGACACATTCCAGTCATAAAAGTCAACCCTCTGTTATTTATCATCCTGTTTAAAACTAAAAAAAATTCAAGCTTGCAGACAAGTGCAATAAAGGCTTGGAATGATGACTATGCCTTTTAATAAAATTCAACTTGCAAAGCTAAAACTGTTTTTCAGTCTATGGAAAAACTTGATGTAAAAAAATTTGTAACTATCTTTAGGTGGAAGTTTATGAATACACAAAGGAGACACGATAAATCAGAAAAAAATGGCATTTTTAACAGTCACTTTTCTCCATTTTGGAGAAGACATTCACATAATGTTTTATCCTTGTCAACCCTACTTGCTTCTAAATGTGTTTTACTAATATTAGCCTTTTCAAATGGTATTCACAGAGTTTCTCTAGGTGGCCTATAAAAAGAAAATGTAGCTTTGCTGTTATTCCAGTTTTGCTGTTGTATTCACTGCCATCATTCTCTGATGAGATTTGAATAATGGTCCATATTACAGGAACCCAACACCTTCACAGAGACATTTATAACTTTACAGAGTCCCTTTCCACCCAGGGATGGGACACAGCTCTTCTCACAGCAAACATTTCGATACTCTTTGGATGGATCCTGCTCCATTACTGCCAGCATTGGAAAAATAAACATTTTTGTGTCCCATGAAAGAGAACAGAAGAGTTTTGCTGGGAATAATTCTGTTGTGAGCTTCTCCCTCAATGCACTGTGCAGTCTGGATGAGATTCTGCACTGAGTTTTTGATTCAAACAGAAGCTCAGTGGCAGCCGACACATTTCAAACAGAGAATTTTAAGCTGGTTCAATCACCTGAAAAAGAACATTTTCCCACTGGTTGTATTAAAATGCAGGGAAATTGTGTGTCAAAGTGCATTTCTTTAGTTCCAGGCCTAGGCCTGACCAAATTTCCCAGGAAAGTGCAGGCTACCAAAGCTGCTGGTGGCTGTTATCCAGCAGAATATTGAAACTACATCTACTTGAGAGAGAGTTTCAGAATAACGAAGCAGCTAGACCTGACTGGGGTGGGGAAAGGGATAAAAAGGAAATTTTTGTGTCTTTTGTAGCAGCTGTGACAAATGAGTGAGGTTCCATCCTACAGGCCAATTTCACTTTATCTTTTTTCCTCTACTAAGTATCTCCCTCCTAACATTATCATCATTTATTATACCTTTAAGATTCATCTCACTGGCACAAAGCTTTTGGATCATGAACCTTCCATCCATCACTGATTCTTCAATGGGCCATCTGTGACTTCTTCCTTGATAAGATAGCTAAGAATTCAGAATTTGATTCCTTTCATTTTTATTCATGCCACCTTTCAGGAGGATTTCTGACAATTTCTGTTTATTGAGCTCTGTGGTGCCTGCACTAATTTAACAACTGTATGGTGTGATTTTACTAAGGAATCAAGGGAGGTATTTTCTTCTGCCTTAGCTTGTGCATCAGACTAAAACTTGCAGATACTGTTTGTTATCAGATAAATACTTAGAAGAAGTGGTAAAGACCAGGATACCATGGACTGAATGCTCACATGGGAAAAGAAAATTGTTATAATTTTAGACTTCAAACTTTTTAACTTTACCACCTGCTAATAGAACAGGCAATAGGTGATAGATTATTTCCCTCCTTCGTGTGGGATGTGGCAGATGTGAAGTGTGTGACCTTCCTTAGATGATCATTTTAACAGCATGTACCATTAGGATGTATTTAATCTCTTTTACTTGGAATTAATTATGAAGCTCAGCTTTTCACTGGGTTCTCATTAATACCTAGAAATTTTGCATGAGTTTATGGAATAATGTATCAAGTCCAATTTGATACACAGAGAGGAAAGGTTATTTCTTGTGTTGGCTCAGCCACCAGCAGCTGCCTGATTTAAAACACCCATCACTACATACAGGCTAAGGCTAAGAGACAATGGTGACTTCAGAAAACATGCAAAATGAACTAAAGGTGTAACTGGAGAGAATTTCAATTTTGTTTGGACCCCCAACGTGGGGAAAAAAAAAAAAATTATTATATCCTGTTGAAAGGTCTCTCTCTTTGCTGATGAATACACTATCCACTTTATGGAAGCGCAAAACTATTTTCTTAAAATTGAATTTCCACCAAACCAAATCTGCAATGAGTTTAGTTTATGGAGAAATGAATGGAAACAAAAAGCTGAAGCTGATTTTGTGAAAAGCCCTCTGCTGAATGTACTCTATCTCTTTTACTAAAACCAAAAATTCCACACCAAAATGTATGTAACCACATTGTATTAAAACATAGACTTCCTCACTCTCACACACAAGTGGCAGTTTTTGTCTTGCTCCTCAGAGAAGGAACCATGGCAAAGTCTCCTGTTATTCTATGCATATCCTGTTAGAAAAAAGCTTCATTATTGTATCTTCCAGTGATGCTACCAGTGCATCACAAAACAGTATCATAATTAAAAACTAAACTGGTGTCAGCAGCATAAAAATGAATGAAGAACACACTGATGCAGAATACCTTTATTTTGTGTTTATTACCTTACTAATTTATAAAACCATTAAAATGGTTATAGCTGTCTTTCTTAATATGTGAGCTCACAAGGTGAATCTGTGCCAACAACAGGAAATGCAAATAAATATCTGAAATTTAATAACTAGAATGAGAGAACCAGCTTTTAAAATCTGGGATGATTTATCTTCCCAGTCTTACATAAATAATTAAAGAGAAAGCCTGACTATTTTTACTTTTGTATTTTATTTCAGTTAATTGTTGCACAAATTAAATTGAACATAGGGTAAGGAGAAATGGATAATTACTCAAAGGCAATTAAAGATTCCGAAGGCTCTGTAGTGATTATGATTATTTTCTTTGGAAAACAAAAGTGCCATTTATGTCTAATATATGCTGTGTAATTAAGTCCATATGCAATTATCTTTCTCTTACCATCCCCTTCCAATGGGGAGTGTTTTTTTTTAATGTCTGGTAAAGAGAGAATATAATTGTGTGCAGTGGAATACTTCTGCACGTAAAGAATTTCTTAGATTTTCTCCAGTTTGGCTTCACTGTGCTTCCTATGCTGATGTTACTTGGTGACTTTGGACGTGTCCTTATTCATGCTGGGCACTGACAGAGTCATTTTTCTGGCTCTTGTGTGTGCCTCCCTATTCCTCTGTGAATTCTCCATAATTTACCATATCTTTCAGCTTCTGTACAGCTTTGTTGCTGCCCTCACAGTCCTATGAGTTGAGCTCTGTGTAGTCTTGCTTGAGATTAGATGGAAATATTGCAGTGCAGCCCCCCAAACCTTCATTCTTGATCTTCTGGAGCCATATAAACAAAAGGGTAAGAGAAGCTGGAGGGAATATAAATATTGCCCTTTAAAACAGGCTTTGAATTTTTATCTGGTAAAAGCCTGACATTGTCTTTTCCCTTCCCTCCAGGTATTTCCAGCCTAGCCCTTTCCTGGCTTGTAGAAAGAGATATTTATTACTCTTCATGTCTATCTTCCTGAATAGGGAGTTTCTGCTTGTACAGTTCTGGAGTGTCAGGCATGGCCAGATAGCAGTGCTGCTAATAAAGGGGAGTATTTTTTTCTCTATGAAATGTACAGTAACCTGAGGGTTTAATGGCTAAAACAAGAGATTTATCATCCTTGAGTGTCTAAGCCACTATTGAAATAAAATGCAAGGCTGTGCACTATTTGTTCACCCTATAATAATATCTTAAACCAGTTCCTAGATAGATACATGCTGTTTTATTTCCACATCTCTAAATACTTTAAAACTTGGTAAAATAATTTCTTTCTGTACTACTGATGGCTGTATAATTACCCAGATTTCTGGATTTAGCCACAATGGCGTACTAGGCAAATAGAATTTGATATATAGAATATTGTTTTGAAACAAAAACTAGCTGCCTATGGCTATTAAATATAAATACAAAAGTGTTTGGTTTATTATTATTTGCTTAGGATCTTAACAAAAGATCCCCAGAATTTAGGAGGGCATCTGCATTTAGCTCATTGCCTGTTGTTTCACAAACAAGTTCAGAATTTTAAAATTATTTATTGCTATGGATGCCAACCCTTAGCAATTTAGGCACCCATAAGTAAATAGCTGGACCAATATTTGAACTCCTAAACAAAAACAAACTCAGCTCCATAGTGCTGCAGAGAGTCAGTGTCTCCCTTAAGGGTTTTCTGGTCTCAGCAGCTCTTGGTAATCATGGTCTCCTTGTCTGAATGCCCCAAGTGAGGAACTTTATATTTTGGTTATTTTGGTTTAGAAATATGACTTGAAGATTCACCACAATGAAATTCTCAGTGCAGTTGCATTAATCAAGGACTAAATAGGTTACTAGTGTTAAAGGGAATGACTTTTTTTTTTTTTTTTTGAAACATCTGGAAATTTTAGCTAGCTTTCTCAAAGACTCTTTTTAAATCAGCTTGAATATTCTTATCAGCACCATGTAAGGAAAAATGATTCAGGTCAGTCTTGTCTCAGCCAGTATTTTGTGGGAGCAAATATCTGAGTTTGAATGGCATGCATTGTACAAATAACTGCATTTTAATAATGAGTTTAATGGAACCTGAGAAACAGCCTGTCATTCATGAATGAAGGTTGAGGAATAGTCAGAAAGAGTATAGCTCTTGCCTTGAAATTATAATGGTGCTAATTTTTTGTCATTTCATCCCCAGTTAATGCTTTCCTTGATTAACCCCATCTATGATGCACAAAAGGCAATAAAAGATGCATATCCTTGTGAATGAGCTCCCATTATCCATCCCACTGGCATGAGGAAATAGGTTTCACCATGGCTTGAGCCAGTTCAGTATAAACTAAATTAATGGTGCTACCTACCAGGAGAGCTAGTGGGACTCCTCTGGGAAAGAGACAACCTCCTGAGGCCTTTATTTAGTCTGCTGGCTTGATTTTTGGGTTGGAACACTGCATCTTTGCATTGCAGTTCCAATAAGGCAAGGTGGGAAAATATCCCTGGTCTTACAGAACTCTTGATGTGGTCGTGGCACAGAGAGGGCAGGCCAGAGATAAAAGAGTTCCTGGAGCACTTGCCATGCTCCTCAGGGATCCTTCAGATCAAATGTGGGGTTGGCTCAGGCAAAAAAAATAAAAAGAAATAGCAGGAAATTCAGCTGTAGGTGTTGTGGTGTCACACACAGCCCTCACGAGGCACAGGTTGGCCTCTTCTGTGCAAGGGAAGAGAAAGGGGCAGCTCTTCCCATTTATTCAGGGTTACCACTTGGAAGTTCTCAAAAGAGAAAAGTGAAAGTGGGAAAGAATGCTGCTGCTTTACTGCATCAGAAAGAACATCATATAATCTTTATAATAAATCAAAGGACAGGCTGCCTATTTTGCAACTTCTTTTCCACAGTGTAAATTGTATTTCAAGCTGTACAGGTATTTTGGTCACAGTGTACCTTAATGTATATTTTCCAGAGAAAGCGGGATTGTGTAACATTTTTGCATCGGTGATGATGAAAGTTTTTCAGCATTTTATTACACAGTAAATGCGTTTTTTCTCTAGCTACTTAAAGGGAATAATGCCCTCATGTTTATTATTGGAATAGTTTCTAAGACTGTGAGCAAAACCTGATGTTGTAAACTGTTGGAGACACAAAAAAAGTACTGGCAATGATCCTGTTGGAGTGTATGCTCCTAAAACTAAGCTGGATAGCCTTTGTTTAGTTTGAAAGACACTGCTGCACACAATGGGACCCATTTCTCTTTTGAGAACCCTTAGATGAAGGTACAATACAGTACCAGCCTCAGCCTATTCTACTCTGTTCTGTTCAGGGAAGGCACTGGTCTGGCTTACCTGATTCAGTCTCAGGATGATGAAAGGAGGATCAGTCCTGCAAAACTTTGGTGAAGCCATGCTGAGAAGTGACATCTTTCTGTTCACTGCTTGTTTGCTACCCTCAATTCCGTATTAAATTCATGTCAAAACCCCTTGTTTTCAGCAATCAGCACTTCAAGCTCAAAGTCACATTTGAAATGAAGCTGTTCTTAAATGAAATGTTCTTAAACACCTGCTGAATTTTGAGTTATGAGTATATTCTCTCTATGCAATGTGATTGCTAACAGTGAAAAAGGCAGAAACTTTGTTTTGCAAGGAAGAAGTGGCCAGGACTCATTAAATATCTCTGGACTTGGTCAATCTGTTCAGCTCCTTTACCTGAGCTGAGCGTAAGAGCTGCAGCAGTGGAAGGAATTGTCTGGACTCAACTGAGTTAGTTCATTCTGAGGGTTACTGAGGAGATGCAACCATTTAAATAAAGGGTCAGCAATGAGGAAAGATGAAGGCAGCATTCGAAGGCTGAGAAGCTGTAACCTGTTCCATTGTTTAATCAAGGACTTTCCTTTGTACTTAAGAAGCACCTTTTCACATTAAAATTCAGTTGAGAAATGTTATCTTTCATCTGATCACATGTATATAAATATTAGAGACTTTTTTTATCTTGCAGATGATGTTCCTACTCTCAAAATGAGTTTTCAAAATCCACCTCTAATTTTCCTTTTTTAAAAACTATTCTTCAAAAAGTATTTTTTCCCTTCCTTTTCCTCTGTTAAGATTTTCCAGAAACATTTGAGTAGCTTATCCATGCATGCAGTCAAACCAGACATTTACAAAATGTTATTGCCTGCAATGACACTCTAATAATCAAGTTTACTCTTCACTATTTAAAACATGCAGTTCATTATGTGGTTATAATTTTTCAGAGATGTATGTGTGTGTATGTGTAATATATATCAGCTCAGATGACATGATTTTATCATTCTCCATGCAGCCAGCAGCCCACCAAGTGTGACACTAACCCACATTTAATGTTATCAGTGGCAGAGAGAAAGCTGCTGCTAGCATTTTTAGGAAGATATCATGGTTGTCATATTCTGGTGTTGGCAGCACAGAAAATCCATTTCTTACTTTCTACTGCTCCTCTATTGACTAAAGACATGTGAAGGGTAATTAATTACCAGGGTGAAAAAAAGGATGTGGGATTTTTTTTTAGTTATTCAAACCCAAACTTCAATAAGGAACACAGGTTTGTTCATCCACTGAACCTCTTCATTCTGCATATGCTGAAATGCTGGATATCTCTTGCATGAAAATTTGCATGAATTTAAAAGAAAAATAAGAATTCCTCTAGGCTCAGTTTTATTAATTTATGATTTAATGATCATAATCATAATTTATTCTTAATTTTCTTAATTAATGATCTTTCAAATAAATGGGCTCTGTCTGCTGAGTGCCCATGCAGTATAGATTCAGGGAGGAGAATGACATACCAGGTGTCTTTTCTACCTCTTGCACATTTTACTCCTCTGACTTCTCCTTCTGTCACAGCTTGGTCAAGGTTTAAAGAGTTTAATATCTGAACCACTGATTCAAGTTACCATCAGAAACTAGAAAAAAAGTGCCACTAAGCTGCTCTGGTGCACAGGATTTAATTTTCTCTGCTTGGAATCCTGATGACTATCAAATCATACTTTTATAAAAGAAGGAAAGAAAATTGTGCAAGGCAAATAAGAAATAAGAACTGTTTTAAATACTAATTAAAACAATGGTAAAGTGCTTCCTTTCATGACACCAGCTATTATTTGTTAGAATTCTGGAAAAACTTAGACATCAAAGATTTTTAAACCTTGACTCAGTGATATAAACCCTCAACTTTAAGACCCTTTTAGTTCTTTAGTAATTTCCATTTCTTATAATATTGTAACCTTTTTCTTGGAGTTTCTTGGCCAAAGTAGAATTTGAATGGAGGTTTTCCTTTAGTTTAGTCCTTGAGCAACAGGTTTATTTTAGGACTTGGGCATGGATGGAGTTCTGGGCATTTTCTGGGCCCTCCTTTACTTCCTCCAAGCCTTTCTTGCAAAATTATACTTAGAAAAAACATTATTTATTTTCACCTTTTTCATTTGAACGAAACTCCCACTACTATTATCTCTACATTGAAGGTGTTTATGTTTAACATCAGAAAGACAGAGAGCTGAATTAAAAACAGAGATTAATTTTGAGAGGTGAGGCAAAGAGTGCACAGTGAATGTTACTTCAGCATCCTTACATTTGGCACACAATGCACAAATCCATAACATCTCCCTGGATTAAATGCTCAAATATGGTTCATTTGGCTCAATGTTAAATGTTTAGGACATTGGAAATAAAATTCTCTTGTTGTGTTGCCTTAGTGGGGTGTCCAGCCCAGGAAAATGGAGGGTTTGTGGTCACAGCTCCTGAAGCAAAGGCACAGGCTCAGCACATAGGATCCAGCTCTTCTTTTGGATAGCAGGCAGCCAGTTATAAAACAAAGTTAATTTCCTCACTTTCCAGTGTTGAAATTTTTATTAAGTGTCATTTGGCCTTTACCTTTTATCCATCAGAGATTTCCTTTCGTTTGACCAGAGCCATATATTAAAGACCTTTCTCTTAAGGTATCGATAGATACATAAAATCAAAGGCCAGATTTTCCTCCTGGGAATGACATCTATAGTAGATCTCCTGCTAAAGTATTTGTTTGGCATTTCATAGATTTTAAGGGCAGGCAGGAGCACGCTGGTTATTAAGTCTGACTTCCTGCATTAGCTACACTAAGTACCTCATCCAATTAATTCCTGCTGCAAGACCACAGCTTGCATTTAAAGCTACAGATAAAGAATTTTAAATGATCCTGAGCTTTGGCTAGACATGCATTATCACTCTTGGTATTACAATGTGCAAGGCATTATCAGTCTCCTTTGTTTGGTATTTTTCCTTTCTTGTCTTTTCCTAGATTAAGACTCTGAATTCATTGGCACATTAAAACATACTTACTGGATTCAAAGTTGACTAGCACTTGCAGCTTTAAAAATTCATGCTGGTTGTTTTGGAGGCTATTATCTTGCAGTTAGATGCAAAGTGAAATAAACTTAATTTTCCCCAAGCAAGGAAGTGAAATTTCGCATTTCTCAGATGTAAAAACGTACACACAGCATGTACACATCTCTAAGATATATCCTGCATTTCCTTCCTTTCATTTTTTTCCAGGAATGTTTCCACTTTCCCACTCATTCTAATCTGGTTGACTTTTTATAAAAATATTTTTTCAGATTTGGAGATGGGTATTTAAAAGATTACAAAGTTTCCCCTATCTGTTTAGTGTAAACTGAAGGAGAAAGAGCAGCTATAGAATTATTTTACAAAATACACAGATGGGTTTTGCACTGAAAAAAAAATAGGAAAGTTTTGTGTATAAGTTGATTTAATGGGTCTGGTGCAGTTGCACATTGGATGGGAATTACAAGGGGGAATTTTCTGTTACAATATGTGATCTCTCCTACCTCTAAACAATCCTTTCTAGGCATTTTGCTTGTCTGCCTTCAGGAGAAAAAAACCCAGAAATAATCTTTACAAAAGCAGAAGTACCGATAGAGCGGAATATTTAAAAATACAGACCACAATATAATAATGCAAAGGTAAATCATAGCAATGAAAAAATTAAAATTTGGAAAGCATCATCCAGAATATCAGAACTATGGGTAATGGCACAGGTGTCTTATATCCTGATTTAAGAGCCTTAAGTCACAAGATCAGCTCAGTTCCATTGAAAAAAAGTTGGTCCTTCAGTTTGATCTAGGCTTTAGCCAGGCAAAATTTTATTATTACCTTTCTCTTTAAGGGTTTTATTTGTTATTTACCAGCATTCCTTTATTGCAGTAGAATTTAAAATAGTATTTTTAAGTCAAGTAAAACATCAGGAGACTGTATTCTTACTGGGAGACCTGAATCCAAAGTTTGTATATTGTTCTAAAGAAATGGTGGAAACAAGCTGTGGGAACCAGAGTTTCTTACTCATCACTGATGGTAATATTTTCAGTTAGTCTAATAGTGGGATAATTAAGTAAATCAATGGTTTTCCCCTGAGTTAATAATCTGGATAACCTGGTGACATAAACACTGAGACAACCAGAATTCTTCCTGGTGTGTTTACCCTCTGTTGGAATCTGTCAGTATTTTAGCCATAACAAGAGTATTTTTATAGTATTTGACATCTTTTCATACCAAACATCCTCATTCTGTACCTTACATTGGTAAGAACCTTGCTTTATTCCTCTTTATGCTTAAGGGAGCTTTCTTTGGTGTTTGTGAAAGGCTGCAGTTGGTTACAAGGCAATAAATAATCAGGAACAGGAACCACTAAGCACTGAGATTTCTGCTTCTGTCATGGACAAGCAATATACATGTAGGCATGGCACAATAATCAAGATGGCATAAATTCAGTAAATTATATAAAATTGGTGATTGAGATCTCTGAACTTGGCTGATCTACTTTCACTTCCATTGTATCTAAGAGCTGTAAAATGCTTCTCATTCTGAAATCTAATCTTGGCCTGAAAACCTTATTGAGGAAGCTCTTCTGTTGCCTCTCTTGTCAGGAAATTTGTCTTCATTTCCAAGCTGAATTTACCCCTTAAGTACTTGCAGTGGCTCTGTTTTTTAGAAAAATATCCAAACTCCAGAATTTAACCTCTAGAACCAAGGCTAATGTAAGATGATAATAATCTCTGATTCTTCTGAGTTCTCAACTAAGTGTGATTCTGGATAATCTTATGTGTTGTATCTCTGCCTGCCAAACCAGGTACCCAAAGAGAAGAAACAAACATTTATAAAATGCTAACTGGGGGAATTCATATTAGGGACTAATTGAATGTGAAAGCTCATTCATGTTTAATATGAGTATTCAGAGTTTAATTGGCAAGTTTCACCACAAAGATGAGTCAATGGGTTAAAAGCTACAAAGCCATGTTGGAGCAGAGACACAATTTCAAAAAGGTCTCTGACCTAGCACTTCATGACCTGCAGTGACTTTTCATTTCAAATATTATGCTAATGGGTATTATTTCCCCTGCTGTATTTGCACACTAAATTGACATTTGCATGACAGCAAATAGGGCCTGAATCAAAAGATTTCAGAAGAAATGCTTTGAATTGCTTGCTTCCCCACAAGCCCCTGCTCCTTCTTAATTAAGAAAAAATAAAATGCTGATTATCCCAAATAGTTCTGTTTGGAATTGCTGCTGGGGTGTCCTCTGAAAGGTGGGTTTTACATCTCCCCTCTCTCACTCTCCTACAAAGGCAGAAAAGCAGATGGGACTTCACTCCTGCTGACTCACCTTGCAAGTGCCAAAGGTGTTGTCCCACTGAAATCCCTGAGCCAGGTGCTGCCTGGAGGTGACAAAATCATGTGTCCAACCCACAGGAGGCAGAACAGGAATGTGAGGAAATCAGGGAAATCCAGTGATAAATTATTTTAATTGAAACATTTATTGTAAGAGCTTTTAATAAAACATCTTTATATTTTGGGCTCTTTGCCCAAAAGAGCAGAAGGTTGTTCCTGTTGTGTAAAGTCTCCTCTTATGGTCATGTTCAACTAAATTTAGGAAGCATCTTAGTGAATATGAAATGTCTGTTTTATTGAACCTGAGTCACAGCACTTGAGGAGAGTGGAATGGTTTTAAGAGAATCAGTTAGAAGGAAAGTTAAAGTAGTAAATGTGTGTTTCCCTTGGAATATGGCATTTTTATTTACCTAACAAGCTAACAGGTATATTGACAGGGAGTTTCATAGAGGTTTACAGACCAAGTCCAACTAGCTGATAGTTAAATCACTGAAAAATCACAGTGGTATTTTGGGAAATGGCAAAGTGACACATTGCCAATCTGGGATTTTAAGCCTGGGAACAACACACATGCCCAAATCTATGAAGACATTTCTTATATCACAATGAAATTTATGGCTGCTCGGTCTGAAACAATCCTTTCCCAGCCTGTATTCCTACTGAGAAAATCGAAGGCCCTGTGATTCTCCCTCATCCTTCTCAGCCTAAAAATTTTATCTTTACAAAACAGAAACACACAGGAGAAACAGCCAGGTGGATTGGGTGACCAGTCAAACAGTTCAAACAGGGAGTCTCAAATATTCAGCTTTGCTAAATGGTTTGCAGACAATCATAAAGTGAAACATTTTGCAAAACATAGTCAAAGGTCAAATTCAAAAGGAAATTTGTTTACAATGAGAGAATGTTCTTTCTTTAATGACATTAAATGCTAAATTTAATTGCAGTGAAAACTGGTGAAACACCAAGATAGCATAACTGGATTATAGTATTTGAAATATAATGAGCATATGATAGTTTAAAAATAATTACATTGCTACAAATTCCAATTAAATAAAAATAAGAGTTCAGGACTTTATAGGTAATAACAATTGCAAATGTATTTCAAAATTATTAACTTATCTTTTTTCCCCATAAGTCTTTTCTGTGTGTATCTACTTAAAGTGTTCTCACATGGTCAGAGATTTAGTGCCATGCATTTCCAGAAGTTGAATCATAGTTAGAATAACCCTGTAGAGTTTAAACAATAAAAACAAACTTGCTTTTGCACAACAAAACAATTGGCTTCTTCCAGGGTCCATCAGGCAGAAAAGAGTTTCCAAAACTTGTGTTTTACAGTATGGAATGTTTTTTTTCCAACCATAACTTTAATGGCTGAAATCACAAAACAGTGGACAAACACCATTAATGATTCATTTTTACAAAATAACCTTTAATGACTTCTCTGGTAGTGCTGCTTTTCTTTGCTCCAAACATGACTCACTGTTCTGAGCCTTCATTCCACTGAAGAAACACCAGCACAGGCATTGTGGTGCAGTGATAGGTCATGAACAAAGAGTTCTCAGCTGAAGAAAAATCTCACTGCTACCATTCCCATTTGCATCATGATGAATTTAGAGTTAATGGGACCTCTCCCTGACAGATGAAATACTGTACCCCCTTCCTCCCATTGAATCTCAGAAATTTGAAGGTTGCTCAATCAGAAATCCAAATGTATTCTGGCCCTGCAGTGAGCACTTGAGACCAAGAGTGGTGTGATGTATTTACAGGCACACTCAGCTTGCCCCTTGGAGATTTGTCAGCACAGTCCTGAGCAAAAGGACACCAAGGGGACATCTAATCCCTCTCCTGGCCAGTGCCTGCCCAGCTCCTAGAGATATTGTCTGATACCAGAGATTCCACTGCCTCCCTGGGCAATCTGTTCCAGTGGGCTTCATTATCCCATCATTAGCAAATTTATCATTGTGGCTCACCTGAATCTTTTAATGCAGCCTAAGCTCATTACTGTTTGTCTCAATGCCATGGACACAGAATTGCAGCTCTTTAAAGCTGCAGCACTGTCCCCTCATGCCAGACAAAACCTCACTGTCAAATCACATTTTCTCTTGTTCTTGCTCTCCCCTTGGCACATCTTTCAGTGGGGTCTGACTGAGTGGAAAGGATTGTGCTGTGGGTTTTGTGGGCTGGGTTTTTTCCTCCTGGTCCAAATGTTCCTCTTATGTCCAAATGGCTGGCACTGTTGGTTCATGACCAGTTTAAAACCTGCAGATCTTTCCTGTAAGATTGTTCTTAGTCAGTGATTACTCCTTTAGAATACATGTAACTCACTTTATTTCTGTTTAAGTGTAGAAACAAATATTAATTCTGATATTGGTTTGCTTTGTTTCTCTCATTCACTGAAGGATCACTGAGAACAGCAATGAACTTCATTTCCACAGGGATCGGTTGGGCATTTCCCTGGAATTACCTCAAATCAACACTTAAACCAGTCTTAAATCAGGGCTGGAATGTGCAAACTTGTGTAATGTAAAAATCAAACCAAATTCTGGTGTAAGCTAGTAATACTAAGGAGTATTTCTTTTTGTCTACACCAAATCTTTATCAAGATGGAAAGGTTTGTGAGATTCTGTAACTTGCATAAATAATTCTTCCCTATTAAAGGCTGAGGTGCAAGAACATGAGCCACGAAACAAATAAGGAGAGACAAACCTATTTTCAATAAAGGAGAATAAGATTCCATTCTGATGATTATAATCTCACATTGTTTGTGTAGCTGCTAAATTTGAACTGGATTTACATTAATAATAAGTAATTGCAGTCTGCAGTTTTATTATTACATATGCATACACATATATTCATATGTAGATACATACATATATATATAAAATTATATAATGTAGGCATGTCTTGATTTGCAATTCAGTGGGAGCCAACAATAAATTCACTCATGAAAATTATGTCCAGAATGCATTGAAAGAATGTTCTGCTAACCAACACAGCTATAAGGAATTGTTAAAAGCAGCTTACAGAGTATTGATAAATGTGACAATCATCCTCAAGAGCTGACAACCATTAGTAGCTTTCAGTGCTGTTTAAAGATATTCTTTAGTGAAGGTAGTCAACAAATGGCTCTTTTAGAATTAAAACGTTAAAAAATATACTTTCATGCTTTGCTTATTTAATATCTACTAAAATAGTTAATGGTAGAAGGCAGAATTTTAGCTTTGAAAGGCTTAATTATGAATATTTCTACTGTGTAATATTTATAGCTTAAGCTCAATGCAAAATAACAGCACGTGTTTTTGGGATTGTGTTTGATGCCCAGTTGGTATAAAAATGCACAGAAAAAATGCTGCTAAATTAAGTTTATAAAGATGGCTACATAGTAAATAAATGCATGCAAATAAGTATTTTTACTAATCTGTCAAAATCTAAACATTTAATGGGATGACTTAGAGTGTGATGACTGTTAATACTCAAGCAGTAGTGAGGTCACCTTCTGAAGTTCAAATATTTAGCACAGACAACAAGAGAATCAATAATTCTGGGATAGGGGGTTAAAATTTTTTGGTTACACACAAAACCCATGTTCCACACCACAGATTAAACAAGCAGCACCAGACTTTTCTCCCTGGTGTTGAAGGTTTAACTCCATTGAGGAAAACTGCAGAGCAATTCAGTGACTCGGAGGAGAATAAGTGGCCTGGGATATGATGTCTTCAAAAGCTTTAATTGATATGTTTTCAGTGTGCTATCTCCTTCAAAATTGTTTTAAGTCATTGTTAATATTGTGTAATAGTCTGATAAATATGCTTCTTTGTGAAAACTCATAAAAAATTGCAGCTCTCTGCTGAGGAAGGGATTTTGTTCAAATGAAAAAAAGATTATGCTAATTCTCTGTGCAGCCTACTTCACCAAACCATTGTGTCAAAGACCCTGTAAAGCCTATTCTATAAAATCTCTTCAAGGAACCTCACACATATTATTATTCCTCAAGTATGTGCAACAAAGCTTCTAATATGTCAGGGGATGCACATTAAATCCTGAGTTTAATTAATCCCAACCATTATACACTTCTGACTGTCAATTTTTCCTGTATTCCTGTTCTGACTCCAGATTTGAATACCATGTACAGCAGCAGTCTCTGCCACATTGGTGCATTTTCTAGGCAGTTCATATGGAATGTGTTGGTTCCTTCAGTCTTCCAGCTGCTTTTTCCAGCTGTTTTTTTGGACAACTGGAGCTGTAGCTCACTTTAAGCCCATGTAGACACACTCCTATGCAGAAATATTCTGCCCAGAAGTCCAGTTGTCCTCTAAGTCATGCCCCAATTTGTCATCAGCCTGGTCCAGTAAAGCAGGTCAAACTCTTTTCCACCTGCAGCCTCCAGTTGGTTGTCAGAGACTGGCAATATTCCCTTTTAGCACGCTTTCATCTCATGATAGTTCAAGTGGCTCTGTGAAAATTGGCCTTGGGAAATAAACATAATTTTATTTGTTGATTGGATGATGCATCTGGCTAAGAAAAAATAACACCCTACAGTTATTTCACTTAGATTTCACATTGGGAATAAAAATAATTTCAAAAGAACTGCAGAACTGGCTGACCTTGAAGTGCTTGACAACAGAGAATATTTATTGAAAGAAGTTTGTCAGAAGTCTTACAGAGTTGTATGGATCACCCAGTAAGATGGTTCCAGTCACATTAAATACTTTCTTAGTATTTTATATGGCTGGAGACATGGACAGTTGCAAACATGGATGCACTCAGGAAAAAGGAAGATGGGCTGTAACACAAAGGGAGTTGCAATATTTAGATAGCAGCACAAAAAACACTCATTTGGGTCATGCCAAAATCCCATTAGGGAGCACAAATGAAATTTGTGTCTAATTTTAGGAGTCTGTTGGGCAGTTGAAGACAGTATAGAGAAAAGTTGTCAGGGGGTTTTCTGAAAGGAGTAAATGTCTTTATTCTGAGAAGCAGCATCACTAAATTTCTTCAGGGATGAGTGCTGTTCTGGAAAATGCACTAGTCAGAGACTGACTACATTTTAATTACATGCTTTTTGGAAATGAGAGATCAAATTCGATGATCAAGTAAACTTTCCTGCCCCTAAGATGTCTGAAAATGCAATTTTAATGGGTAACTAATATAAAGAGTAGAAACACATTTGATTACATTCCTCTTTTTTTTTTTCTTCTTTTGTTTTTCTTTAAGCTGAAGTAAAAACAGAAAAGCTTCGAGGAAAAACAAAGCAAGCCACTCACATTTTGTGTTAGATAAAGACAAAGGTATTTGCAGCATTGGTATCATTTAAGATATTGCACCTGGCTGAGAGAACCAACACAGGTACTTTTCTTTCTAATACTTCACTACTTTCAGTGTATTTCTTTCCTCAGCTGTGCCAAGTATCACTTTATCTTCCTACTTAGATGGTTTCCATTCTGTTTTCAACTACAGTGCCTGTTGTTCTAATAAATTAAAGTATTGATATTTGGATGTCTGAGGCATCATTAGCAGAATAGCTGATAAAGGTAGCAATGGTTGGAAAAGTGTCTATTCTCTTAGAACCCTCAGAAAAAGGAAAAATAACTACTTAAAGGGAACCTGTTTTATGATTCATGAGAGCATCTCAATGTCTAGGCATGTGAAGTGTCAGGATTTAGAAATACATAGGTGATAAAAGAGTAACTTTAATAGAGGAGTAGAAGAAAAAAACATTATTTTTGGTGCCTTACTTGCATCTTTCCATTACTCTTCTATGACTGGATTTCAAATTTATAAAGGCATGTGTACAGTGAATGTTTTTTACATTTTTTTCTGTCACTAAGCCATCTTTTAGAAGTTTTAAAAAATATATGACTGTTTGTATTAATTTTAAAAGAAATACTGAGCAAAGAGAATTGTCACAGAAGGTTAGTACTTGTACTGTGCTACTATGATAACTATAAAATCTTTCCTGGTGAAAAGATTGAGTGCCCAACTGGACCTTTTAGCATTATGTCCACCTTAATATTTCATATTACAGTAATCCCTACTGGCAGAAGATCAGTGGCTCCACAGGCTTATCACGTTATTAAAAATGGCACAATATGGCACAAAATCAGTTTTAATTGCTAAAAAAGACAAAAAAAAAAAAACAAAACAACAAAAACACAGCCCAATAAACAAACAAACAAAAAAAACAAATAGAAATCAAACTGAATGGCTTGCTCAGAGGCATCCATGAGTTCTGCCATAATCAGGACTCTGAGTATTTATCCCAGATTTTCCCTGCCTGCATCTGGGGAGAATTCTCATTCCTCAGTGTTCTTAAATAGTAATGACAGATTTGCTGGGGGCCTAAAATTTGGCTGTTTTGAAAGAGCATTTGTGGAGCTGTAACATTTTGCTGTCCCTGATGGGGCTGGTGGAGCCTGCTTGCTTCCAGCTGTCAAAGTAATGGCATTAATCAAATTCAAGCCACAGAAGTACTCGAGACTCTCAGTACATAGATTCTGTTGGTAGTGCCAAAATATGTTTAGATGTTCTAAGTTATAAAATTTAGAATCCTATTAGATTTTTGCCTAATCAAGGGTTCACTGAAATGAATATAAATAAGGTAAGGGACTGACAGAAATCAAATAATTTTACTGAATTTGGGGGTGAGTTCACTGTGGTATTCAAACAGTTCCTCATTCCATGCTTGCACAAAATTCATTCTCTAACAGAACAACATTTGCTCTGTTTGTAGTGATTTTGAGTATTTCTCTAATATTATTTGTTTTCCTAATATCAAGTCACCAACTTTAAAAGGATTATCCCTGCTGTTAGCCACAGTTTGGTGTTTTGAATAAACCTCCAGACAACCAAGCTCCTTTCTTCCACAGCACAGCTGAAAGTAAAGAAGCTGAAACAACACAGAGATACTGCTTTAAAGAACAACCAGGAAAAATCCCTCTTGATTTTCAGCCAATTAGTGATTCTGGTGAGTTTGCTTTTTCAAAACATTTGGGAACAGCAGTGCTTAAAGCAGCACAGAGACTGTTCTGCATGACCCCCTGCCTTCACCTTTCTGAGTACTGCATGTAGCTTAGGTTGTGTTTGCAAGGTGAAGTTAAGGAAAAGGTGGAATATAACCAGATGATGGATGTACTGAATTACAGGAGTTTCCTATAGAGTGATTCTAAGTGGAATGCAGTCCCTGCCATGGGACTGAGATGCTGCAGCATGGCAGCAGGAGAAAGGCAGTGGAGGGAGGGAAGTCAGTGTAAAAAAGATCAGGGCTATGAGATCACCTCTCTGGAGGCATTGCTTTCCCAAATCTCACCTGGAGGCTCCATCTGAGCCTGGCTCCTGGTGGGGAGGCAGCAGCCAGGGCAGGGAGTGGGGTGAGGAGCTGTGCTGAAGCAAACTCCCATGCTGTGAGTGGAACCCTCTGCTGAAACTGCTCTGGGTGGGTAAAGGTTACTGCTCCACTTGGGAGGCAGAAAAATTACCCCAGGGCTCCCAGATTTGCAGCACAGAGACCTTTCTGAATGGCAGCATTACAAGCTCATTGGGATTCCACTTGCTCATCCTGCCTAGATCAGGGCCCACTGTGCTAATTTAAATAAAATCACTACTCCATGGTGCTTGCAGTCTATGTAAATGAAGTTGGTGAACAATGGGTAAAAAAGGGTGTTGACTGTCCCACTTGGACCAAAATGGGATGCAGATAAGAGCCTTTCTTGCCCTGACACAGGTTAATGCCATCTCCAGGACTGTGCAATAGTTTTTTAACCTCTTCTTTAGGAGGCTGTCCAAAAATTTCCACTGGGTCTTGCCCTGTGTGAGAGTGGGAGCACAGAGCAGTAGGAGGAGAGATGCTGGGCAGCATCTTCAGGCTCTGCAACCAAGTGACAGCCATAACTAATTCCCATGGCCCTCCAATAGTTACAGGACTGTGATTTGTTACTGGAAAATCCTGTTTAATTAATTAATTTATTTTTCTAACTTTTCCACAATACATACTTAATTTCTGTAAAAATAGGATTTTTACTGGCTGTCTCCCAGGCAGAGGTTTCCTGCTAGCAGAAGTATGTGGCTTCAGCTTTACCTTACCTAGTTACTAGTGTGGATCTATCACTGGCATAACTGGAACATCTCTCCACATAGTTTCAAATATGAAATAGGAGATGGTTCACATCAAAAATTAGACTTCAGCTGCAGTTCTGTAAATGTCTTCTGAATTCAATGTGAATGGCTTTTTCCACTCAGCAGGTTGAGTTTTATAATTGTGTGTGCGTCATTGCTTTTGAATATTCCTTTTGTCCCAGTGTTTGAAAGAAATACTTTATTGTTCAAGTAATGTGAATATTTGGGTTCTCTTCAGAGAACAATGAGTTATATGAACAAAGCTGATGCAAATTGAGGCAGATGAAGGAAGAATTTTCTACTGTTCAGCCCTTTTGTGTTTTGGAGAGGAAGCTCAAGCTTAGGTCATGTGAAATGGCAATTTCTTTGAAGGCAACTTACTCTGAAGCTCTGGGCATGAAAGGGTCACACCTGGTGCAGCTTTAGTGAAGTCAGGAGGTATCTACTTTGTACCAGCACCAGAACTGCAGAAGTTTAGTTAAATTCTGTTGATTATTGACTTTTTCTTCTTTAGTGTAAGAGGTATTTGTTAGAACATGTGTCATATACTAGTAAAGTGATGGGTACCCTAAAACCTGATTTATGCATAATCCATCATTCAGAAAAGAGTGGAGGCTGCACAGATGACTTGGGTTTAGAAGTAACTAACCCATTGTGCTTATAATGGCAAGAATATATCTGTCACTCTCTAATTGCTTCCTATATCTGTGCTAGGCTTTTTCTGACTCTGTATCTCATAGCACAACCCTGTTTCCCTAAACAGAAATAATTTGCTTAAGCACTTTCCTGCTGAATACTTTATTATTCAGCTCACTGTCTGTGTTGGTTTTCATGAAGTCTTAATCAGATATATCAGTCTCTCTCCAGATTGCCTTTTAACTATTCCATATTTCTGCTTTTATTTTTTACCTCCCACAAGACTCCGGGTAAATTTTCTAGTTAGGGGTTTTATTCTTTAACTTTCAAACTTTGTCAGATGCTATTTCTCTGAAAAAGAAAACACATTTGTATGTACTATGATGCAGCAGCACTGAGCCCAGCCATTGGCAATGATTTCCTGCTCCAAAATGGGAAGTAAAGGATGTGGGTGGGGTTCACCAGACAATTTTTTCAAACAATGTTAGGAGTTAGGAAAGGAAAATTAGGAAACTGATGAACTGATAGATGTGGTGGACTTGGCAGTGTTAATGGTTGGACTTGAGGATTTTAGAGGTCTTTTCCAACCTTATCTGTTCCAGGATTGGGTGGTTTATTCAGAGTGTGATCTTCAAGTGGATCATAATTAGAGCTGGCCCTAAAGACTGCTCAACATCTCAAAAATGCTTGTGTGCTACACATAGGAACATTAATAATAAAACAGAGAATGATGGTCGGGGAAAGGAAAAGAAAGGGGAGGGGAACAGCTTGAAAGGGGCAGAGGGGAGAAGGAGGGGAAGCAGATGGAATGGTGATTTTCTTTCAAGCATGGCTGCTGCCAAGCAAAATTTTTGGGGAGATCTAATTTTCAGCTTAATCTTGTGGAATTCAGCTTCTTTGCATGGAAAAGAACACGGCTCTGGCAAGTGCATAAGGCAAAGGTCCTTAGATGGCCCCCAGGTCTCTGGATATTGATGGTGGAATTTAAGGTGTTCATTCATTCAGAAATATTCAGCCACTAAAGAGAGCTGCCCTTGCTGTGGTTTTGTGCTACAATTGATGAAGAGCACTTTATCAGCTGTCCAGAGGGAGCTGAGCACACACCAGCTCTTTGGTGAGACTGATCAATAGCCTCTTTGTCTTTCTTTGAACTTATCTGTTGCACTTCTGTATTTTTCTCATCTCATCCATAGGCTGTGAACACTTTGGAATCAGCTCCATGTGACAAAGATCTAGTTTGTGTTTGGGATGGCTGTTGGCTTATCTATGCTGCAAATATCTGTGCCTAGCACAGCAGTAGGATGAGAATGGCAGTGGTAACAGTACCAATATGCCTGGACCTGAGGGGATCATATGTATCAAATCTGACTGGGATCCATGCTGTGTGTATGACCAGGTCCCTCTGTTCAAAATGCAGCTCATGTATACTGTTGTATTCCTTTTTAAAACCAGGCACTGAGCTGACAACATTCACGCTGCTACTTCATAATAAGGTGTCACATTATCCTCCTCCAGCTATTTCACACCTCCAGCTATTCCCTTCAGGAAGATTCTAAAATGAAATTAGTGTGGGGGTCAGGAAAGATTATCACGGTAAAGAAGCAATGAAAAATGTTTGGAGGAATGTTAACCAGCACTTTACACCTTTATTCCCCGAGGCAGTGCAGTGATCACACACAGTACACATTTATACCAATCCAACACAAATCATTCAGAGTGGCCTGGGCATCACATCGAGAAGAAGAATGGAAAATACATAACATACATAAAATTATAATAAACTATCATAATGTGGCAAGACTGAATCTATCAAGGCAGTCATTTTCACATATTCCTGTGAGCTGTTCCTCCACTCCTCACTCAGGGATAAATGTCTGAGCCCTGGAGAGCTACTGGGTGCAATTTGCCTTTTTCTCTCCCAATACAAGCAGGTGCTTCTCCAGACCTGCAGACTCTGCCAGCTGCTTCTCTGTGGTCAAAATTATTGACATGACAGAAAAAGTCAATCCATGTCTTTGAGCCTCCTTCATTAAAGAGTCCTCATTTCCAGAGCGAACTCATTTAGGGTTTCTTTTAAGGTGTTGCAAGATTTCCTGTAGTCCTACAAATCCAGACCATCTCCTAATGGGTAGAGATGCTACCCCCTGGGTCAGGTGTTTCAGGGCCTCATCCAACCTGTCCTTGAACATTTGCAGGGATGAGGCAACCACAACCTCTATGGGCAACCTGTTCCCAGCTTGGGCAACTGAGGTGTGTCACCTTTATTTACATAGGAGGTCAGAAATATTGTCCCTCACCTACTCATAAAGCCATTTCAGCTCTGTATTTAGCAGGGAATAGAAGTTTTCAAGTTTCATCTTGTTCCTGTAGAAAATGAAGTCTGAACATTTAATGATATTTTTGGTCAGAATTAAAATCTGCTTAGAAAATAAACATGCAACTTTAAAAACCTGGTTACTTCTTAAAGAAAAAAAAAATAAAAGTCCCAACAAACCAAACCAGAACCAATAAACCACACACACTCATACAAAAAAGTGCAAAACCAACCAAAAAAAAAAAAAAAATCAAGAAACCCCCCACAAAATCAACCCACAAAAGCACCAACTTCCACATATTCAAACCAGCTGCAATGAGCTTGTATGTCAAAGGGTATTCCTTTATTCTTTGAGAGCCATTGCAGTTCTATTATCACAAAATTAGGGTTGGGGTTTTTTAACTGATCTGGTTTCAGCAGTCTTGTAAACTTATCAGGTAGTCCTGGAAGTCTAATTCATCAGTTGAAATAGCAAAGTGGATTTTGTTTATTTAACTATTAGGCTCAGGTTTATTTGTTTAGGAGAGTTAAACACACATAGAGAGAAAAACAAAATAGCATGTGAGGATTTGGCCTACTGGCTCCCATTAACTTCAATAAGAGTCATGCAGCCAAAGCCACAAATCCCACTTTAAATATATACTGGAGGGAGATTAGGCTTAATCTGGGCAATGAACCTGAAACCATAAAAATGTCAAGCCTTTGAAAACTTTTGAGGTAATAAATATATTTATAAGAAATTAGACAAAGGTGTGATGTTGGTGCAGACTATTTCCTTGTGACAAAAATCTCTTTTTAGCTTTATCTTTCCTGTGTCTTTTAAAGCTTCCCTTCTGTGAGGGTAGTGGCAAAGTGGGGGTTTATAATCTCCTTTTCACAGCTGTCATGCACAAATAGATACATGAGGATGTCTTGTGTTTATCCTGTTGACAAGCTGCAGCTGGACTGCAGCTCACAGCAGGTATTACAAGTGAGCAGTGTGTTCACAGCTATATCTTACATCTTTAGGAAAAGGATTATGCAAGCCCTTAACTTCAATTATACTGGATTTTTTTTAATACTTCAGAGCTTTGGTAGAGTCAGCAAGCAAACTAGAAGACTGGGAGTATTTAATATGAAAAATAAGTGAGATTGTGTCCATTTCTTGACCCTCTAGTCTACCTGACTCGTCCTTTCCACTCCTGTATGTATAAACACCTAAGTAAAATAGGCTGTCTAATGGAGAAAAATATCCAGAATAACTAAAATATTTAGATGGGAAACTTTCAGGCAAAATGCAAAACATTTAAGGTACTTTTCATGTTCTTTGAATATTTGCTTCTACAGTTTTTCTGCTGGTATCTAAATTCCTCCAGGCCTCCTCCTTTCACTGCCCAAAGATTTGCAGCAGCTACTTTTAGTGTTAACTCCACTAGAGAGCCTTAAATATAAACCCTGTTTATTTTTCTGCAGGTCTAACTCTTCTAACAGAAGTGTTACAGCCACCCTAAGAGAATAGTTCCAGCTTTTTGGGAGCTTGTGCTTTGCTGAGGGTCTGCAAAGCTCCCCTCCAGGGAACTGTGGGTCACTGTGTGGGCACTCCTGGAACCTGCTGTGCTCAGGCAAGGAGCAAAGAATGGAGATGTTTGGATCATTTTTGTGTGACCTCTTTGTTGCTGGACACATTCCAAACAGAGAAAGGACCAAGTTAACTTAAAAGCTGTGTTTCTAAGCAGTGTGAAAAACTGAATCCTGGTGGACAGTTGCCACCTTTAACAGTAAAGCTGTTCTGTCTTCCCCTTGAAGGAAGGATGCTTCATCAAAAGGAAAATTTGGGATATGACTTAAAAAATTGTAGCAATAAAAAGCTGAAACCACCAAACTGTGGAAAGCTCTATTTTCTTGCTCACAGGCCAGACCCTGTATTTGTAGGTGAAGAGAAACTTAAAGTTATTAAAAAAACCTCATCTGTCACTAAGAGTGCCTTTGGTGAGCTGTGTACAGCAAAGAGATTCAGAGCAAGGTGTCACCCAGCAGCTGCAGAATGAACAGTAAATGGACAAATGAACATAAAATCCCTGACTTCCCCAGCACACCACATCACCCTGCACATGTGTGTTTATTGTGGCCCTCACAATAAAAGTAAAATACTGTCTTGACATCACAAATGCTCTCAATATGCACCCAGACTTTACAGCACTCAGTTCCATCAGCCTTTATCAGGTGCTTATGGTTGTCTCCTTCTGTAATTACTTTGGATGCCACTCTGTGAATAAATGGAAGGAGACTCTTACTGACAGTTAAATCAGAAAGTTTAGAGCATAATGCATTGTTCTTGGTAAAGAATTAAATACAAAGAAAAGACAGTGAAGCAAAAGAATGTGATTGCCAATGAACGATGTGCTCAGGCTATGTTTGACTTTTTCCTGTATACCCCAGGCACCACTTTAAGATTACATTCAAAAGTTCATTTGCATTCAAGGCAAAACCCAGGTAGGTGTTAGTGACTGAATTCTGAATTGCAATGCACATCTGTGTGTGTTTGGCAGGCTGCAGTCCCTGGAATTTGGCTTTTTGCTTCTGCAGGGACTGGGCTGTGCCTTCCACGAAGGGCAAACGAGGCACTTCAGCAATTCCCTGAGAACTGCAGTTACAAGGCTGTGCTTGTTTCAAATTCCTGCAAAGTGGGCACAGATCCTGTCCCAAAGCTGGAAGAATGGGCTTTATTTCAGGAACTGCAGTAGTCACCCATTCCTGCCCAATCCTCAGGAAATCATTTCACCACAGAAGCCAGCTCAGATTTTATGGGAAGCAATAACTCTTGCAGACTTTTGGCCTCCTCAGAAATGTTTGTTTCCCTCTCAAGCTTAACACCAGCTGTTGCTGAACCCTAAGAGGTGGTTTGCCTCGTGTCATTAATAATTAAAAAAAAAAAAAAACAGATAAATAGACAGAGCAACTGCCATGAAACATTTATTAAGATTATTTCTTTGTGGCTCTCTAACTAAGAAAATCCAATCTTTAGACTTTTGTTTTAATTAATCAGAAAAGATTTGGGTGCAGGAGAAAATAGTGGTTATTCTTCCAGCAGAGCTGCTGAGAGGAACAGTGTGGAGGAGAGAGGCTTTGTGGTCACCAATGGGCTTCCCCCATCTTGCCAAATAGATTTCAATCCATCAGACTAGAAGGATCAAAATTTTGTAGACTTTTGGTTGATTTTGTTTATTAACACCATTGGGAGATCTCCTCATTAAAAGGAAATGTAGCCTTACTTTTTCATGCAACAGCACTGATTCAGGGTAAATTAACAGAGTTTTAAAATGAAAATTTTATTGCCTTAATATTTCTGTTAGTGACAGGTTTTACATAACATCCCATAGTATCATTAGAGAAGAGAGTTAAGAATGAATAGGCTCTAAAATTCTATACTTTGAACTTTCTTCCCTGTTTATTTTAGTTCCTAGCATGTGCTTCTAACCTTAGTTTTTCCATACAGTTGTTTCTAAGGTATGTGCTGCATATTCTGTTTGATACAACTGGCTTTTCAATTAGGTCTGTCAGGGGGTTTCTTAACAATTATTCCCAATTTTCTTTTGTTTTCTATTTCGAAGATTGTCTTCCACATCCCTCAAACCTTTCTGCATTACCCATAAACTGAAAGCAGCAATAGTCCCATTTCACCCCACCAAGCCTTTTTCATGGAACTGAAGCACAGCTTTCCCCTGCAGAGCTGACAGGTGGATTTAGTGACCTCAAAGGAGCACCCTGTTCAGCAGATTTCAGAGGTATTTGATGCTTTCCTGAATGTAGCCCTGTATCACAGTTTAGGTTGTGTTTCTGATGCAGTTTTTTTTTCCAACACTTGAGTTATAATTTAGTTCCTCTCTAAACCTTTGTTCTATGAAAACCATGAATTCCTGATAGCTACAAGCCAGGATTTTCCCAGATCACTCCCAACTCTTCCTCAATGTGTGTGCCTGTGATCAAAATATGAATCTTTGGCAGTCCTCCTGCAAGCTCTGAGACTCTTATTTAGCAGAGGTGGTAAAAGGTTTAATGCAGCTTTAATGCTCTTTCATCAATCCTCATTTGGTAAATGTTCAGGAGACATTCTTTTTTTTGATGGTTGAACAGCTCTAGAACAAACATCTGGTTGAAACAAATCTTCCACTTTTCACTCTGTCATCAGTTTACAATCAATTAGAGACAGGCTTTTACCCTTTCCAATACCCAGGGTCCTTTTTGCTTTCTATTGCATTATCAAAGAGCAATTTTTTTTTTCTGTAAACTTTTTCAGGGTTGCTATTTGAGAAGATGGAAATGAGCAGTGATGTGATTAAGAATGCCAATAAGGTTTAACTCAATTTCTTCAGAAGTGATAGGTGCATCTTATTTACACTTGGCCTGAACAGAGCATTTGTATGTTAAGCTTAAGGGACTTTTCTCTAAAGACAAAAATCAGCTCAGGGTTGAGAAGGGACCTGGATTTCCCTCTCACTTGGTCTTTTTTCCATCATGTCCTACAGGTTTCTTTCCTGCATTTGGTGTATTTCATTTACCTAGCACTATCTTTTGAATAGGTGCAGGTTTCCTGAGCTTGAGGCAAACTGTCTTCATATCAAAAATCTTTTTCAGTGTTTTGGCAATACTGAGCACCAATACTGCACTTTACTGAGACCTGCAGCCAGGTTAGGGAGTCCCCCCACGTCTGTGGCTCTGACTCCCTTCAGGTTCATCCTTTATGGGATTTGTAAAGCCAGTCCTAGGAGCTTCTGCTTTCATCAGGATCAGAGGAGTTTCTGTTGCCAACATGTGGCCACATAAAACACAGACATGTATGTTAGCAGGAGTAAAACCCAGATGCCTTCAGCAAAAAGGAAAGTCAATTTATCATGCAAAAAATAAGAATTCAGACTGGGATGAATTAGGGCATTGAATGGATAAGAATGTGCCAAGACCAGATCTGCCAAAAGGTTTGTCCCTTGGCTTCAGTGAAGAGCCATTCATGTGAAAAAGAGAGGGTTTCAAGTTTTATGTTCAGGTGTGTTTTTTTCCTTTTAAAAACACCAATTAAAAATCTGTGGCAAACACTAAGGAATCCTGAATGGCACCCACATTTCTTTTTTCCAAAAATCCAGCTGTAGATGTGTAAATGAAAAATAGTAAAGAAGGAAATTCATCACAGGGATTAATCACCTATCACTCATTTAAAACAGTGCAAGACCAGCAAGAATTCAGTTATTCATGAAGACTTATTTCTCATTATTCACCTTTAATTTGGTTTCAAACTTATGTTTTCTGAGAACAAAAATTTTAATTCTTACCAGTGTTTAAACTTACAGTGTTATAATGAGATCTTCTGTAACCCTAAAACTCAGATAAGATCAACAAACAGCTCCACTGGTTAGGAATGCTAAGTAGATATTGCTGCTAAAAAAAGTAGGACAACCTGCAATAAATTCCTTCAGTATTTTTTAATTTAAGCACTAATTCTACCTGGAAGGGGGCTCACTGTGTTCTCAAGTCTCCATGTACAGTAGGATCAAGGTTAAAAAAGACAAAGGAGTTTTCACTCTTCTAATTTATGTGAAGCAGTTTGAGCAGTCTTGTGAGATATTACACTTTAGGCAGAATGAAATGAATTAATATAGCATCCACTTCTATCTGGGGAGGTAGACAGCATCAAAAGCATAAATAAGATGAGGATGAATTAACTTGCTCACCTTCAGATACATAGTCAGTGGTCAGATTCAACATACATACTCAAAGGAAAATAATACTGATATGTGTTGGTTTTGCTGCTGTCTCTGTAGGGCAGACAGTGTTTAATGAATGCAATAAATCAATAGCAGGGCTGCATTTTAAAGCAAATATTTATTTGACCATTTCAATAAATAGCTGTGGTCCATTCAAATGCTGGTGTGTGAATATATCGAGAAACTTCTGAATAATGTAAATTAGGCTTAAAAGTTAAAAAAAATTACCATTTCCACAGCAACTGGACATTGGAGTCACTCATTAGTTTTATTTGCACCAGCAGAGGTGGGTAGTTATTCTCAGACAGTTCTGTATGGAAGATGTGATTAAAAATTAGTTTCTTTAGGATACTAAAAAGAAGTTTAGGGAATTTTAGGGGTGGAAGTTCAGGGCTGCCTCATTTTTCCTGGTAAATCATGGCATTTTTAATGAGTGTTTATGGCAGAGCTCTGCCCTAGGGTGCACTGCTAAGAGAACCCAGCAATTGAAACTGCCCTGCCCCAGGAGGGATCCTGTGCTGTAAAATCATTCCTTCCACACATTTTATCATGTGCACTAGCAAGCTGTCTGCTCCAAACAGGTAAAGGAGAAGCTCCTGTTTGCAGCTTCATCTGTTATTTTTTCTAACAATTCAGCTGCTACAGAGGGAAGCAAGCAGAAATAAGCAAGCCTAAGCCTAAAGGATCTTCTTGAGCCAGCTTTTAGGAGGTACAAAATGATTAGTCAGACCAGACATCATAGTCTGACCTTGGTATAGCAACCATTTGCTGAGGGTTTGGTGCTCCAAGCAATCCTGGACATGTTCCTTTAAAAACAAGGCAAGACCTTTGTTCATCTTTAAGCTCTGTAGCTGCAATGAAATGGACTTCAGGGCACAATAATGTTAAAGCTTCATCAATGCTGTCTGACAGGCACCATCATTATGGGGACAAAGTGCCCCGTGGCTCAGAGTTATGTTTTCTGTGGACAGTGGTTGAGTCCTGTCTCATTTCTCCAGTCTCCAGATAATGGTTATGATGAATGGGTGGCAGCAATCTTAAATCCATCATTATTATAGTGTGCTAATGCAAATAAAACCTTGTGAGGACTGTGGGTCTCTGTAGAGGTGCCCTGCTACTCTTTTCTTACTGGCAGGGAAACACCTTCATGACTTGGTTTCTGGGTGCCCATCCTTTCTTGACACAAAATAAAACAGATCAAATCTGAATGATTCTGTGCTGCAACTACACAT
>WBND01000107.1:1125519-1143453 GCA_013398595.1 Tychaedon coryphoeus
ATGTATTACATTTTTCTGCTTTACAAAAAAAAAAAAAGGCTCTAATTTGTTGTGAGAAGTTCAAGAGAATCTTGGGCATAGATTTTGGAGGGGACCACAAAAATCATATCCTCTACAAGGCTGATTTTTGTCATAAAATGTCAGTTGTTTGAAGTTGCTCACTAGCTGCAGTCTGAAAATAAGTCCTGAAGGTATGAATTAATAAGCAGATGGTACAAGTAGCTCTCTGAAAACTGAAGGATACTTTCCAATGTCCCTGTTTAATTCACTTGGTTTTGTCATGAACTTCATCAAGAGCAGGACTCAAGTTCTGGCTGTTACTATTCCAGTACTATATCCTTAACACCTGGATTGCTTTGAAGAGTTCCAGGAGTTAGTAACTGCATGCATTTCAGTCTTTGATAAAAAAATAATCAAACCCAAAACACTGAGATCAATTTCTGTTTTATTTAGTAGCTGTAGCAAATGGATTATAGGGTGGTTTTTTTTTTCCCATGTTTTTAAGTATCTTGTATGTGCAGCTGGTAATTTGAATTTTTTTTCAGACCATAGAGGATTGGTGAGAGTAACAAAAGTATGAAGTTTTTAAATTAAAATTTTGTTGCATATCTGTGTGTATCACTGAAGTACTCAAAAGAAAGAATCAAAGTGTCAGAAAAACATGAGGAATTGTTTTATTTAATTAAAGTGTATTTGCATAAGGAATTGAGATAATACTGCAGACATGAGTAATATCTGACTATATCTATTTACTGTTATTTGTAGTGCCACACTCCTGTCCATATTGCTACTATTTGGAAATGACATCTGAAACAAAATCTATCTGTCTTGCCTCCAAAAGTATAGAAATTACATTTCTATATCTCAGAGTCCTGACCACTGTGTGTGAAGTCACTGTTCCATCCACAGGGACTTTTCCCCACCTTCATCAAAGAGATATTAAGAATTGTTTCTGTTAGCATCATTTTCATTTTTACAGCAGTTGCAGTCAGAACTTGCTTCCTGGTGACAGGGGGTTGTTTTTTTAGTTAAAAATACTGGAATGTGTATCTGTATCTGTATTTCTTCAGCTTCCTGATTTTAGAACAGTCTAGCTGGTAATGTATGCAAATTCATTCTTTGTTAAAAGGAAAACTTCAAATCCAATAACAATAACTCCAGTGGAAATGAAGGAGTGGTTTGTTCCCTTGAACTTCTGGGGGAATTCAGCCAAATTAATTTTCTTAGGCAACATGATAAACCCAGAGAAAGAAAAAACATGCTTAGATAAATGAAAGTCTGTCACAGGCCACAGTGCTAGTGTTGAATTGGACAATTAATTATGTATTTTGTGCACATCATAAATAGTGAGCAGCTTAAAGGATGATGGCTCAATAATACAACTAGAAAGAGCTCAGAGTGAATTTTTTATCAATTCTTCTCCCCTGTGACCCTTGCTTCACCCAGTGCCATCATAATGATGCAAGGAAAGGATCAGAGTGCCAAGATAACCAAACCTACTCCCTGTTCTGACAGCCAGGGCTTTCTACCACCAGGGAAATTAAAGTACTGGATGTGGTCAAATAGAGGAAGGCAGGGGTAGCTCTTTAAGCTTATTAAGTCTCATTATGCACAGCTTCATGCACAAGCAAGCTGTCCCATAATATCAGTGTGTCTGGAGGAACACTTTGGTCTCCTGATATCAAAGAGAGGTGATTCATGCTGCTCTTGTCCACAGAATTTAGGAGTGTAAGGCTGAGAACTTGCTCTGTAAACAGAGCCTGACCTCTAAATGTGATTGCCAGGAGGAGTCTGAAACAGCTAAAAGTGCACTTTTCACTTTTTTCTCTGTATCTCTTCGTGGATGATGTTTTCCTTTTGCCTTTACTGATTCTGAGACTCCATTTAGGTGTTATTCTCCAAAAGGGTACCTGTTCTGTCCCTTGGCTGCATAGATCTCACTGAGCTGGCCTCAAACGAGCCAGCTCAAGTACTGATTATGCTGTAATTGGAGGTGCTCAGTGCTCAGAGCAAGCTGCTCAATCTGCCCCTGAGGAGCTGTGTGGTGTCCTGAGCTTTGCACTGCACTGGCTGATTTAAAATTAACCTGCCTACATCAACCTCAGCTGCACTGGTGGTGGTGGAGCAGACATTCCTAAGGGCTGCAGTGTGGTACTAGTGGCTGAGCCAGTGCATTTTTAGCTTCTCCCTTTGACACCTGTAAACTCCTTAAACTGAAGTTTTGTTAATTTTAACAGGAGAAACAAAGTATGTGGTTGAAAAGTCCTAAAGCTAGTGTAAACAAAGATTGCTGCTCCTGGATGGCAAATCAAGCAAACCTGAGTTCCATAATATCTGCTATAATTGTATATTACATAATCTGGCTCTCCCTACAAAATCACTCTTGAAAACACAAACATATTTTAATTACCCTTTTTCTGTTGTATTCCTGGACGTTCTTCTTTTTTCTCGACAAAATTTGGCCAGGTGTTTCTGCAGAAAAAAAAAAAAACCAAAACAACACTTAGAGCTAAAATTTGAACATTATTCTTTAATGAAAAGGCTTGTAAAGTTTCATCTATCTTTTACTTTGTGATTGGTTTTCTTATAATGCTGCAAACTGAAAAATGCACATCCCAATAATTACATACTCCCCTTACTATAAGGAAGTTTCCACCCTCCAGTACCAGTTCAGCTGAAAAGGAGAGCAGCAGATCTGTTAAGGAAAAGGTAAATATTTCAGGAAATGGATGTGCCATTGTATTTGGACTAAAGAAAAAGGTAATAACACTGCTAAATTACCCTTGCCCTCTGGAGCATTGCAGTATCCTAAAAACTCTCTATCAAGGGGCAGAAGGGGGAGCTGAATTCCAGCTCATAAAACTTGTGTTTAGCAAGAAATGTTTTTTGACCCCTTAAGAGATCCTGTGCTTAAAAATGTTCGGTTTTACTGTGGTTTTGCCATTTTCATGTTATGTTGCCTGAAAACTTGCCATAGCCATAGGTGTGACAACACAAAGCAATCCTTAGGTGCTTGGTGGAACATCTGAGGTGATGTTGTGATCTGGTGGCAGCTGGAGGGGGAATCATTTGAGATCAGTCACTTCAGCCTCAGGGAAAGTCACCTAACCACAGTCAGAACTCTTTTTCTGCTTTGTTATGTCCACCTGTCTCTCCTTAGACTGCCTACCCTGTAATAAAATTCTGACACAATTTTTTTTCTCTTACCCAATATTTAGAAAGTCATTTGGGACTCTTCACTTAAAATAGATGGGCAGAGGCCAACTCAGCAGCTGATTAACAACAGATCAGGTAAAAACTTGCATTATTAGGACTGTGTGTGTTCCTCAGTGGGAAGCAGGGGCAGGTTTGTTTTCCATGTGTGGATCTGTGTGGTTGTTGCAGCAGCTGGTGGAGAGGGGAGCAGGAACACCCCGTGGCTGTCCTTGAGATGCTCACCAGGGCCTGACTCGTGTCCACCACCTCGTCTTTCACAGCACCACATGCCCAGGTTCCTTCCCAATCCTCATCACTCATGCTCCAGGCTGGAGGCAGGAAGCAGCCAGAGCCAGGGCTGTGAGAGGAAAGCTGCCCATGGAAGGATGGCAGCCTGGCACAGGGCTGGCACAGATGGCTCCCTCCTGTCCCAGCCAGGCCTTGGTGGCCTGGCACATGCCAGCAGTGCTCTGTGTAAAATCCTGGTGGGCTTCTCCAAGTGTGGACACAGGTCAGGGAGCTGCCACAGGCAGCTCTAGACTGGGTTGAGCAAAAATAAGGAAAAAAGAATAGGTGAAAGTCTGTTCTGATGGTGTCCTGGTGAGCATCAGGGCAAGTGGGAAAATGAGATGGCAGAGAGCAACAACAGCTGTATCAGGCTATCACTATGTGAACAAGATCAAACCCTGCGAATTTTTGGAAATTATGGGATATTTTGTGATATTTTGGGATATTTTTATGACTTCTTAGAAGAAGTACAAGCCCAGAGCCCAGTTCTCACCTCAGGGGAGGGCTTTAGTCCATTCCTCCCTCACTAGAACACCCCTTCTTTCATTCCTCCTTTTATTTGAGTACCTTGAGGGTACCTGCAAGATCTCATGTAGAAGCTTTTGGAAGCTTGTGCCTGGTGCAGCTCTGGGTGTGTTAACTTCACCTCTGTGAGGAAATGGAGAAGGTTAAAGGCTTTTGCCTGAGCAGTGCCCTGGGGTTCATTCCCTGCTTTGTTTAATTGATGACACCACACAATCATGCAGTGTCTCAGACAAGGTTTAGCTGCAGAAGAAGTGTTATATTGGCATTTTCTGGCTACTTCTTTCATTTTTTTTTTTTCCTGAAGCCTAAGTGTTTTAACAATTTGTTACATAGTCAAGGAACAAAGAAACCTTAGGTTATCTGACTGGGAATCTTGAACCTTTTTTCTCATTGTGTGAGTGATACAAGGCAGCTAATGCATCTGCCAGATATAATACTTCCAATGATATTTTTCCTCTTAAAATTTGAAGCTGGTTTTTAAGAAGAGATTTTTTTTCTCCATTTTACATATTTTGAAAAGTTAAGGTTTTTTTATTGAGGATCCATTTGGTTTAAAAATTAAAGCGAATTTAATATTTTTTTAATCTTCTCATCAATGTCACCATGACCATCATCAATAATTCAATGCCCATGTACAAAAAGCCAAACATAACAAAGCCAAGACCATTGCCAATTCATCCACAGTCAATGACATTTCATCCAGTTAAAAAAAAAATAAATTCACTTTTCTTACTTAAAATCTCAGAAACAATTTACCTGAAGGGAAAAGAAGGGGAAGGGAATGCAAGGGAATGAGAATATTTCCACTATGATGAATTACGACCATGAAAAATCAGGAGGTAGGGAAAAATAAGATACTTAATACCTTTCTCATTTTTCAGAAATCAAAATGAAACAAAATTTCCTCAGTTTCAGAATTCTATAATGGTACAATCAATGTCATTCAGGAAAATAATGGGTTTTGCTGAAATTAATTTCTAAATGGAAAGATTAAAATATATATAAATGGAAAGATTAAAATATACAGTGTGGTGGCTAAGACCTCTCCTCTCTGCCTTTCTACCCCATCCATCTTTGATAAATTACGTTTCCAACACAAAAGCAGCAGTTTTATTTGTTTGCTATTCTGCTATTGTTACTGTAAAGCAACACTGGAAATAAATATAAAGAAATATAGGGAATATAAGGAAAACCAACTAGTAAATGTAGGAGATAATTTGGGGAAATTCAGATTTAGCATCTATCTAAACAGTGCAATAAAATGCTCAGATGTGATACCAAAGTACCATTATGAAGGGAATATTTATGTTCCCAAATGAGAGCATTAATGACCTTACACTGGGTAAGAGTCTAGCCTGAATTTTGCCATCTCCTTTCCAGGGAAGCTTTTTCTCCATAGATACTTCTGAAACAGAAAAGAATTCTATTCTGCCAAAACCATTCTCCTTTTTAACAAATCTACTAATATCTCCTTTGTCTTGCCTCTTATCTTACAGGAGGTCATAAAATATTTTGTCAGTGATTCATGAGAAATACATATTCCAGGTCGCCTCATTTCCGATTGTTAATTTTCTGGTCTCTGTGGAAGTGGGAACACATTATTCCATGCACTGAGACCAGGAGCAGTTTCCTGCCATTTAGTATGTCCATTACAGCGTGCCGTGGTGGAGGCAGTAATGGATGAATATTGAAAAGTGCAGGAGTTTGGTATGGTTAATTAGGGAAGATGAGGTGATCACTCACAGTCCATCCGTGCCACCCAGGGAAAATCGAGTGGCTGGAGCAAACCACCTCTTGAAACCTGTTCTATGTCACAGAGTAGCCTGCACCCAGGTTTTGTAACCTTCCCATGAGCTTACCTTCCTTTATTTCCACCCTTCAGACATCTTTATCCACACAAATACCCTGTTCAAGATGACACGACCAATTGCTGGAAAGATTACCTTTAGTGTTAAGCAAGACCAGTTTCCAGCCTTTTCTGGAAAAGGTTATGCCAGATCCACTCCCTGTAACTCCCTTCTTCTTCATCTTCCTTCTCTCAGCTTGACCAGCAGCCTGAGCTTCCAGGTTTTTTGTGCTGAATTTGTGGCTGGAAACCTGTTCTGAATCTTTCCTGAGCAAGCTGTTGTTGGGTGTTGGTTTAGCCAACAGGCCATCTGTTTGTGCTGAATGCTCCCAGCAGACACCAGAAAGGATCACAGGAATAACACTGGAAAAGTACTGTTGGATAAACCTGGAACAGAGTTTTTCTGGATTTTACATAGGGAGTATAGCAGAGAGGAGAACTGAAAACAGAATTCTGACATCGAAACCCATTGTCCCTCCACCTCACTTTAGTGTGCTGTCTCACTGATTCTCTGGGCTGTATGGTGACAGTTCCTGCTTTGTGTGTAGGTCTGGATTTAGATAAAAATAATAAAAAAATAGGGAAAAAAATGACAAACTTATCAAAGTTTCTGATAACTTACTTCCAGGTATCTCATACTGTTTTTCTTATTACTGTTCAAGTCCATCCAGCTCTTGGAAGACAACCTCTGAATAAACACTTGTTTTTTGAATTGAGCATTAGATTTTTTTAGTAGTTTCTTCTTGTAAAAGAATGCAAACTTTCCCCTGATGCATCCCTCACTATATAAACCAAGGTTTCATTTCCCTCAAGTCTTTTGATGCTCCTCAGTCCTGTTCAGCTAAAACACTTTTGGCTGTGGTTGTTCCCTCCCCTCCTGCATTTAGACCCTTCAATTAACTCTGTCTCCTCCTGTAACTCCTGCTAACTTGCTGAAAAAGCATGAGGCAGGAGCAATCCATTGGTTTTAAACCTGCTAGCCAGTGAGATGACCCATCTCCTTTGGGGATTTTGTGACTCTGTGGTGTGGCTTTGCTCACCCTCTCAGTGTCCCTGGTGGCCCCAGGGACAAAAATCAATGTGCACAGGCTCCCCCATGGGCCAGCCATGCTCAGGTATAGCACAGAAAAAGAGTGCAAGCAAATATTAACTTAGAGGTTGAGAAGTGGAAGGAATGAAGGAAGGTCAGAGTGGGGTCTGACCTATTTAATCTAAGTATTGTAATAGACTTTTGCAGAGGCTTCTGGAGCTTTACTCCCACCCTTGTAACTCCCTTGGCATTGGCATTAGGAAGGCTTACTCTCAGTTAATCAAATCTTGAGCTGATATGTAGGGGTTTGACTCACACACTCCTAAGTGATTGATTCTAGATAAAGTCTAGAGGGAGGCTAATTCAGTTTAAAGTGCCCATTTCACTCCTTACCTCATCTTTGTTTCCCAGAAGAATTTCTTGCTTATCTATATTGCCTACTGAGTTTATCCACCTCTTGTGGGAGGTGATTAACTGCTCAATCCTCACAATAGTTATGTTCTGCCACCTTTTGCTGCCTTTTGACCTGCTTTCACTTTGTGTCTGCTTTTGGAAGTCCAGACACCAAGCTGCAAAATTTGTTTGAAATGCATGTGACCTTGTTTTCCCCATGAAGCTGAGGTCCCTTTTCCACACCAAAATACACTTCCTTTACACTCTATTAACCCCTTCTGGAAACTGCAGTCCCTTCAGCTTCCCTGTAAACTTCAGTCAAATTTCATTGTAACTTAATATAAATATATAAATATAGAAATATAGATAATCTTATAAAAATAAGTAATTTATTTTAAAAACCCTTTTTTATCTGATGCCTACCCACTCTTATTTCCAGATTAGATAGTGCAGTGGCTTTTCCTCTTCTTGCTCAAAGCTAGTCTTTCCCACTGGAATGCAGCTGTTCTCCTCCTGCAACCCAAGCTGGTGCAGGGTCCTTGCATCCTAAAATACTTTAGTTTGTGACTTTTCAATGTAAAATGCTTGAAATAATATGAAGGCTATATCAGAATCTTAGAGAAATTCATTTTCTCAGTAGCCTAGTGGGGAGAGGCACTGCATGCCTGACAACAGGACCTGAGGCCATGTGAGGAGCTGTTGCTGCCATTAGAAGACTTCCTAAAATTTTGCTTTATTTTGCTTTCCCATTAAAAACAGGGCTGCTCATTCAGCCTCAACTATTCCCAGAATTTTTTTTTCAAATTCCACTTTAGTGGAATCTTTTTATTCAGCACCAAAAGTGAAGCTAGGAATGAACTTACAGACTTTGTGTAAGGTTGAGAATTGTAATGTAGTCATCATAAAGGATGAGTACATAAAATGACATTAAGGAAATCTATGAGACTGTTTTTCTTAAATTTATTGAGAGAAGTGAATAAGAAGAGGCAAATCCCCAACTGCTCTACACAGATTTAGGTCCTGCCATTTTATGATGCAGTGAAAGGATACAGGAAAATAAGGTTCAATTCTTCCACTGACTAATTAATAAAGCCATGTGGATTTCTTATTCAGTTTACTTTCCTTCTAAGGTACTACCAAGAAAGATAAGATTCCTATTTTAACACAGTGATATATTAAAGGCTTTGGAAATATTAATTAGTTCTGAGTCACAAAGAGCTGACATTTGCTTTTGTGCAATGTTCTCTCACAATCCATGGTGATGAAGAATACAGTCTTCAATGAGACTTGTTAATTACAGAGGGTAAGTTTCCTCATCCCATTAATGAATAACAACTTCCTGGAGTTTATGCAGCCTCAGTAGTGAAGCACTTAAATCTTGGCTACCTTGGGCTAAAATGCATTGGAAGGTTTTAATCTCAACTAAAAGGGCCCATGTGTTTTGGTTTTTTTTTAATGCTAGAACTCAACTGGATTTAGGCAAACACAACCAAATATGAGTCCTGAATAATGCTTAGTTTATTTCCCACAGAGCTTCAAAATAATCAAGAACTCCCTTATTACAGACCTTTGCAAACTCTGGACACCTGTGCAGTTATGACTCAGGCAAAAGAGAGGAAAATCCCTGGATTTCTTCTGTCAGGGATTCCTACACCCACCTAATGAGGGATAAAGGTGCCACAAAGGCAGAAGAGAGGAATTGGCTGGGTTGCATTTGAAATCCCCAAGCACTGGGATCTCTGCACTCCATCCCACTGCATGGGTAACTCAGTTTTAGTCTCTGGGTGTTCCTCTTTTGTCCAAAAATAAGTTTAATGTTAATGTTCTAATGCCCTGGAGGGTTTTTGTCATTTCTAGTGCGACAACTATGGGAAAAAACACCAACCCCCAAAAAAATCCCCTCTCAAAACCCAAACAAAGACCCAAATCCATGGTACTTAAGTTACATTTTTTGGTTCTTAGAGACCAGGCACCAGCACCAAGTGCTCTGCCACTGCATGCAGAGGGGTGGCCCAACAGGAGAATTTGTTTCACACAGAAGAAAGGGTGATCAGAAAGTGGCAAACAAAGCCAAGGAGCCAGTTCTGAAAAGAACTTTCCAAGAGCACACAGCACCTCAGCACTGGATCATAAGAGAAGGAAAATTTCCCAGATCTCACTATGCTCAGTTATCATTGCTTGTGTGATTCCGACTGAATTACCTGTTGAAATTGTTATGTGAACTGTTACTATGCAGCACAATTTTTTACAAGATCTGACTGCATTTTCTGGCAAATATTCCACCATATCTATTTTGGCCATTCTTATGACAGGTATTAAAGGTGTGCCTGTCATGCTGCAGTTTGAAATCACGAAGATACTGGACAAAATTAGCATTATACCCTTGCTGCAAAACTCAAAGGAAAAAATGATAGAAAAGGAGCCTGCACACTGAGAAATTTAATGATATTTTCTTTTGAGGGATCAGCCTTTTAAACAATCCTTTGTTGTAACCACAAAATTACAGCTATAGGAAATAAACCTGGTTTTATTTAATAGATGAGTTTTTTTAAACAACCTTTCTGAGTGTTATTATGAAAAAAAAAGAGATGGAAGACTAAAAATTAAGATCAATATCAAGAAGATGTCACCATCTAACAGTCTTTTCCAAGGTGTAACTTTTATCTCATTGCTAGGCCTTGAGCCTGCTTTTAATAATAAAAATCAGGAACATCACACAGGTCAGTGAAATTCTGTCAGGGTAATGGCAAGGCAAGCCCTCAGCTCCCTAGTGGAGTGTCACAATCCCTAGCTTACATTTTATAATTTGAGGATTAAACAGAACATGCTTGTGTTTAAAATCAGTTTGGAGAGAGCTGTGGATATGACTATTAATTATTTATTACTTCTCTAAACTTCTTAACTAATTTTAATGAGTGAGAACTTAGCTTAACTTCAAGAGCCTGAATTTTATCTGTGATGTTCCTTTGGTGTCCTCAGATTTATGCTTGTATTTATAATCACTTTTGGGCAAGAGTCTGAATGATCTGAGTGTGTTGGTTTGAAATGGAATTATCAGATAAGACAAAACCTCTAAACCCTGGGAAATTTCTTTGTTCATATCCATATATTTTAATGGCAGTTAGGATGTCTGGAGTAAAAGCCACTGAAGCATAGGAAGGAGGGATTCTTTAAAATGTAGCTGGAGATTTTCACATGAGGAGGAGCCCATTGAACTTTCCTTGTGGGATAAAAGGAGGCCAAATATTAGCCCAGCTTTTAAATAAGTTTAAAAAGTACAGTTGATTTTGACCCATGACTAATTGCAGTATAAACAAACACTGAAAATAATCTTATGAGGTGGGGAACTGGAGTATTGTCTGTCTACTTAATCAGGATTTTATATTTATTATTTCTGACAACAATAATAAAATGGCATTCATTTTTCAATTAATATTAGCATGAATATCGACTTATGCTATTATGTATATCAAGACACAAAGAAGAAAGGCTTTCCTGCTGCTTTACATAATTGAATAATGCTAGTTTAACATTTCCAGAACCTTTAGGGAAGTATAATGAATTCTCCAAATACTCAGATTTACATACTGGAAACAGAAACCACTAGAAAATTTAAAATTAATCTCTTGTTTTTCATGAAAAGTAATTTTGACTTTCTTAAAAAAAAAATTGGCTACTCTGCATTCCTTTCTGCAAGAAAAAGAGGAGTCTAGATTATTTTCTAGCTGTTTCACAATTTATTAGTTTTCTTTGAGGTCTGCAACTCTTTCTTGCTAGCTGTGAATTTTGTTGTAGGCAAAAAACAAGAGGAATTAGATGCGTTGCTAACACCTAGCAAAACAAACTGGACTAATGTCTTCTGTCCATAAAATGTCTGCAAATGCAGGAATAAATGCAGGTTAACTTGCATCTTTCCTGCTGCCAAATGTTGATGTCAGCATGCTGGACTGCTTTCAAAAACAGAGCCATAGTGTGAGATACAAAACAGACAAAACTACAGCTCCATTTAGAGTTGGAAAGTTAATACCTTGTTTTGAAATCTAGGTTTGGATTCCTCTGTTTGCCCTTTCCTCTCCCTCACTCCTGGCAGTAATTCTAATATGGGTGGCTGCAACTGAGCTCGTGTCAGTGAAAAAAGTGAATTTTATATTTGAATGAAGATAAGTATAGTTCAAAGAGTTTGACAGAGATGGGGCTGGTGCTACATTTCTCCAATTACCACCTGTTTGGTTTTCTGAAATACAGCTCCTCATTCACAAGGTCCTCACCTTTATCCTTTAAATCACCTCCCACCAATTCAAGCAGTGGGATCATCCCAGGGCTGGCTCTGCACTTTCCCCCTGCTCAGGTTCAGACAAATCTCTGCTCCCAGGCTCCATCCAAAGCTGCCAGTGCTGATCTGGAGCTGCAGCTTTGGCTCTGTGAGAGTTTGGCAGCTCTGAGCACACCAGAGTTACTGCCAGGAGCCCATCAGAGGTGCCACCACTGCCCTTGGCTCCCCTACCTGAGAGTCTGCTCAGGGCAGGGACTTTCCCCAGGCTGTCTCTTCCCCAGGCTTTTCCTCCTCCTGCCTGCTCACAGGCTTCACTCCCAGGCTCAGGACTCAGCCCTGCCACAGCAAAATGCTGAGTGAGAAATGCACTGGTGCTGAATAATAATTGGTGTAAATGGAGCCTTCCCAAGCTGCCTTTTCCCTTCTCCTAGAGGGCTTTTCTTCTTAAGCCTTCTGGTTTATTGCATTAATAATTCATAACCAGTGTGCTTTGTACAGGCTCACTCAAAGCAAACTCACAGAAAGCCATTTTTCCACCAGTGCTCACCAGAGTGGGTTTCCTTCAGAGCACGCAGCTTTGCAAACACAAATTCTCTATTTCCGTGGTGAACAAGCTGTAGTGCCATGAATGGGATTAAACTGATTATTGACACCTTCCTTCTCTGCAGAGTTTAAGATGTGCACAGGGCAAGGAAGGAGGGGTTTGTTGGAACAAATTTTGCAGAATTAACAAAGTTGACAGATCTGCATCAGTGGGAAGCCACATCCCTGTGAGGCATGGCTTGACTTTTCCTTTAAATATTTCTTTATAACTTCATTGTAAGGAGTTAGCAATTCACCTTTAGTAAAATATAAACAATAATGAATTGTACTGTAGGACTGAGAAAAGCTTGACAGGTGGTTCAGTTATTTTAAGCCTGTAACAAAAAAAGAAAAAAAAAGGGAAATTTTTTCATTTTCAATTTACAAGTTAACAAACTCTTTTGTTCCAATTTCTAAATTATATATTTCTAATAATAAATATTTCAGAAAACTGGGAAAGCTTGGTACAAAATGATGGTTTAGAATAATTGGGTAACTTTGTAAAGGGAGATGTTTCCAGAAGAAACTGTAAAGAAAAATTGTGAAAATTATACATAACTTACTAGAAAAAAGCAGGCTTGTCTAGGTTAGCACAGTACTAATGGTAAATAAATTTGGATTATAGAGTTAGGTGTGCTTGATATTTTGATCATTTACACACCACATTGTTGATGTTAAGAAAAACTTTGGGAGGCATCACTAACTGGTCAAAGTGTAAAATGGAGATGATGAGTCCTGGGAATGTTTTCTGCCCAGATTCCAGGTTCTGTGGCAGAATGGCAAAATCCCAGAAGAGAGTGGCTGAACCTGGACTCCACAATGTCCTGCACAGAGCACCAGCAAACAGACAAAACAAGGGTTGAAGCAAATGAGCAGCTTCCAAAGACCAGGAATGGCTGAAAATGAGGGGGAGAGGAGAGGGAAAATAAATAAATCTTTGAGCCTTAGACAGAATATAACTCTTCTGTCAAGATAATACTTGTATCAGGAAGACTCAATGCTGGGACCTAGTCTTCAAGAAATCCTTGAGAATCTGAAAAATGTCATTTAGCTGGACAAATCCTTTTGTAATAGTAGCCATGGGGAAGCCAGTGTCTGTTTACTAACCAAAATGTTTTAGCTGAAAAAAAAAATTTAGCCAATTAATATACATTTTCAAACCCCAGCCATCACAGAGGAGTCAACCCTGAAAGCAAAAAAGGAGTTCAGCTAAAGCACTGGTACTAATGGTCTCACCAGCACTTAAAACAGTTATAATATGACTGCTACTTAAGCTCTGCATCCCCTGGGTTCTCTTTGTTGTCAAAAAGAGGCAGCAGAGGCTGAATCTTATCCGCTTACAGCAGGAGTGCAGGTGTTTTCCTCGTTAGGAATTACAAAACTAAACAGCAAACTCCATCAGGTTTATTTCATAATGCTTCCTCTCAGTTATAACTTACCTAGCAAAGTTTTATAATTCTTTGGCCTCACCCAAATCCTCCTTCAAAGCTGTAATAAAAGGAAAAACAACAATAAAAGAGTTAAGTTTTAAATCCCAGCCAACCCTGGCATGCTGCTGAAGAGAGATTTGAAAATGATTTTCAGCTGCACTGTGACAACAAGAAATTGTTTTCCTCAAAAAAATTAAAATACTGTGCCTACTAATACAGTCACAGGAGATTTACCTACAATCCACAGTAAAAAAAATACTAGGGATTACTTCTAGATGTTACTGTTACATTAAATTGAAGGCTGCAAGTGAAACAGAAGCAATTCACACCCACATGAAGCATGACAAGACTGAAGATAAGTCTAGGTTACATACTAGGTCAGGATCAGAAGCAATGTATTTTAACAATGCTGTGCAATTGGCAATTTTCATAATTACAGGTAAATGTTCAGATTCTATGTGTGTTGTAATGATTTGGGGGCTAGGGGAGAAAACACATTTTGTTAATTGAGTTATATAAAATAGTGCTGTTTCAAAAGTAAAATTAGGCCTAAACATTGTATGCAGAATCATAACACAAATATTTAGAAAGGAAATCAACATTAGTTGGAACTTTTATCTAAAGCTCTTTTGATAACCCAGTTCTTTCAATTTCTTACAGTTTTTAAGGCTAAAAACCTGGGCTTTGCACAAAGTGAAGTGGCACTCCAGTGCAGGGACAGACACAGAGGGAGAATTGTGAGCTGCTTTATTTTGCAAATAACTACAGAAGACAGGAATTCTGGCTCTGTAGGAACAGGATATGGATGCAATATCCCTGCATCATCTGCAATCTTTGCAGCAATCCAGTCAGCTGCAAAAGCAAAGCAGAACATGAGGATTGGAATGAGACTGTTCCCTCCACCAGCTCAGAGTGCTCCAGAAGGAGCAGGGAGGGTGGCACAGATGGAAGTGTCAGCCAGGCTCTTCTCTCTCCCCATGCCCATTTTTCTGCCTAGTTAGCTGCTGTCACTGAGAACAGGACCTGTGTAAGTTCTTGCCTAGTTCAAGCTCTTTCCTGCCTTTTTTTCCCCTTGCAGCAAGGAAGAATTTGGCAAGCAGCCCTGATCTGTAACCATGGCAAAGAGTGAAAAGCTACTCAAGGAATTTATTGCATGGAATGAGCATAAAGGGTTATTTGAAAGAAAGTTATCTTCTATTATTGCATTTACAGCTGTGATCACAGGTACTTCAAAGTAGGAAGGTGGAAATGTGTGCCTGTGCAAATTATGGTCACTGAACAGGAAATCTCAAACCAGAAACGTCAACACAGATTTTGTATGGGTGGTTGTCACTTAGCAATGTTTCAGGGCTGGAGAATTTCTTGTTATCAAATACTCATTCTTTCTAATTAAAGGGATTACAAATGAGTTAATGGTTGGAAATAAACAGCAAACTAGAAAAAGAAAGATATTATTGCTGTGGGATGGTTTTTTGTAAGGTTTTTGTGAAGTTTTGGGAATGTGGATGTGCATAGGCAACCTCTTAAAGGTTGGTTCTTCCTTGGCTTATGGCATTCCCTTTGAAGTTCTTAGAATCATTGGATGAATGTCAGTGTGTATTAAATAACTACTGAAAGGAAAATGTGGTAGCAGAGTAAGGCAGATTTGGTTAAGAAGCTCATAATGAATTTAACAAAAATAATAACAGTCCTCTGAAACTTGTCTGATTTTCAGTTATTAGGGAAAGAACTGTTCTTCCAGGCACAACTTGCAAAATCCCATTTGTTTTCAGCCTAGCCCAGGGGAAGTTATCAACATTACCATCCCTTATGTATTGCATTAAACACTTCAAGTCACTTCACTAATGCTTGCAAGTTTAAAATTAGATTCAAGACTGGAATGATTTAAAGGTCTTTAAAATGAATGAACCGTGAGATTGCTTTAATTGTTTTAAGTATAATCATCTGTATTTAAAAAATATTATTCCTAAAACATTCAATTTTGGCATCCAAGAGGAGATTAATTTGGCAGGCTCTTTTTATATTAGATTTAATGAAATCACTTAAATGTAAATGTTCAGAGTAACCAATGATTTGTAGCTGCCTAATTTAGGACATTTTGGAATGCCATTACCATAAAGCTTCCTCAATATCAAAAATTACGTTTGGCCCCCACAAAATTGTAGTTTTGTTGAGTTACAGTACCACAGTTGTGGTGTAAATCAGTATCTTAATTAGTTGGGAAAATGTTATGAAAGTGGATAATTTAATGCTCACCTGACCTTTGTAAAGCCTTTTAAGGACTTTGGCACAGCACTCAGGCAACAACAGTGTCATGGATTCCAAGTTAATTAGATTACTAGGCTGTTAATTAGCACAATGCCATAATGCATAGGAAGGTTGGTACTGCCACTAACCTCAGCCTTCTTGAGGAGAACAGAGGGGATGATTTGGTAAAACTCAGCTTGAAGGTGTTGCACAGAAACTCCTGAAGAAAACCCCCCAAAATTTGGAAGAGTGAATTAAGACAGAAGAAAATGAGAGCAGCTCTTATGCTGCATGCAGAGTAAAGCCTTTTAGCATTTAAATGTTTAAATTTAAATGCTGACAGTGGCTTTCTTACTTTGGTGAAGAGGATGGATGGGAGGCAAAAAGCAAACTCCTTTCCCTAAAGCTTCACCTTAAATTTGGCTTCTGTTCTGCAATGAGAAACGGGGAATGAGAGCTATGGAGGAGGTGCAGAAGGTTTTCATATTGCAGTAAGAAATGCCTGACAACAAATGACACAATAAAATGTCTGTTTTAATATGACAGGATAAAAGGAATACAGGTAATAAAGAGATTTTATACCCCTTCAGGTGCTGGGAATCCCACATTTATGCAGCATCAGTCAGACCCAAATAAATACAATTACAGGTTGCTCACAGGGAGGGAGAAAGGGCCATCACACCTCTCTTTATGCACGTGCAGGGGTGGATTTGTGGCCAAAAGCAGGAGAGCTGAGCTCTGAAATGCACTTTCACTGCAGGAGGGCACAGAGCAAAGTTTGGACACAGCCTATTACAGGTTTCAGCCCTCATATTTCTCCCAGGACATCCCCAGAGCCCATGACAAATTGCATGTTGACAAATTACATGTCACCAAATTGCAGAACTCCAAGATGTATGGCTGGAACGAGTCAGATTCTCTTGAATATAAACAGGCCTCATTAAGGCTGTCTGTAAATTTTATGCCTGGCCAAAAAAAGAGTGAGTATTGTGTAGCCTCAAGATAAGCATAAAAATGTGAATGGGAAGGCCACTTTTTTCCCCCTGACAATAGCAAGAAATGGAACACTAGGTAATCTTAGACCAGAAAATTTTAGTGCTGAAAAGTCCTTTTGAAATGGGCAGTAGAGCCTCCACAGTTCCAGAGAATCAGAGGAAAGCTATATTACTTCATTTTTCTTATCAGAAAAATACCCCAAAACAAACAAACAAATAAACAACAAAACCAACCAGAAAACCCTGTCAGATTAATCTGGATTTTCCCCAGACCAAACAAAGCTTTGCAATGAAGACCATAGCTTTTCCTAACAAAAAACATTAGCAGTCTTCCATTAAAAATATTTCATGAATATATCAGGTCTGAGGATTTTAATGCAGCCAATGAATTGTCTGGAAGTACAGTCTAAAGTAGCTAAACTTTCCTAAAAAAATAATCAATATGTGAAAAGAGAGTCATATAGCAAAAAATTTTGTTTAGTGTCATCATGAGAGGTGACTAACATACAAATAGTAGCATTTAGGCAGACACACATATCAGTGTATCACACACAAGAAATAATCTCAGGAAAATGCCCAGCCAGCCTGCCTGTAACAAAGATCTCTGGTGCAAAAAGATCTGAAAGCACAAAAAAGCTTTGACTGGTCCTATGTCTGAATTGTCCTCAAATTTCACAAAGTTCTAACATCCAAAAATTCACACAGGTTGAGGAATGGAATGTATCACAGCAGAGTAAAACCTCTCTTTTGGTGTTATACAGGGTTAGAGAAAGAAAAGCTCTGACGGATTCCATCTCAGCAAAGAACATTTTCATTACAAGATTTTAATTGTTGAAGGCAGGCTGGGCAAACAGCCACACACTTATTTCAGTGACTCCAAACCTTTTATTCCATGTATATATATGGTTATTTTGTTGGATGATTCCACTGATTTCTGAACAGTTCCTTTGGATCACACTGATACCAAGAAAATGGGGTAAGAAGACTCAAAACCCCCCACTCTACAGAGCCACCTCCAAGACTCAAAAAAAGTTCTGACTTCAAGAAATTGTTGCAGTTTTCACAGATATATTTTAGAAACCTGATTGAAGACCCTTATTATATTAACCCCCCCAAAAAACAAACAAACA
>WBND01000107.1:1151666-1169331 GCA_013398595.1 Tychaedon coryphoeus
ACAAAAACCCTCAGAGCTGCCCACTGCACCAGTCTTTACACTAAAATCTGATCTCCTGGCTGTACCTGCATCCCCCAGTCAGACCCACCCTGAGCTCAGCTCCTCTGCCCCAGAAGAGCTCCAGGAGCTGCATTCACTTTGCTGCCACATCTTTTGGGCTGCTTCAAGAGCAGCTCTTCAGACGAGTGCCAACCGTGCTCCTTTAACTTTTTGAAGGATAAATGCTGCCTTCAAAGTGTAACATTTTTCCCTGCATGAGTTTCCCTTTGATAATTGAGTGGCAGCTCCCAAACGATCTGGTTACATCTCATAGGTGGCTGGATCAGGCTGGGAATAGCTGCTAAAGGAGAAAATGCAATAAGGAGGGGAAGAAAGATGAGAATTAGCCTCTCAAATGGAACTTGTGCTTTTAAATTAGATGCATGATAGAGGATGACAGAAAAGTGATAGGAGCTGCAATCCTTACTCGTATTCCCATGGACTTCAAAGGGAGTTTTCCCCTTTGAGAAATGCAGGATCAGACATCCTATCTGTCCTCGTTTCTTTCAGTGTCTGGCTCTTACTTGTGTTGTCAGGAGAGCTTTTCTCACCATATGGGACTTGTGAAAGGTTTTTTAAGCCCTTGGTGATGTTCACTAGGCTGCCTACTTCACTGGGCATTCCTTACACCTGTCTAAAATATGCCACTGCAGACAAAACTTTAATTTGCACTTAAATGTGGGAAGCCTTCCTTTTGTAGAATGGGTTTTTTACAGCATTTGACTCTTATTGCAGCTTTTGAAGAAGTAGAACAGAAAAAACTGGCTTGCCCCATGCTGCCTCAAGGGAACTGGAGCATGTCCTTTTCACTTATTACTGTTAGACTTTGGCTCTTCCTTTTCCTGCCTGGAACTAAAATGTTCTTTTTTTTGAACAAATCTTTGACCCTTTCAGGTCCTGAGATGCAGAATGGCTCTTAGGCTGCTCTTTCAAGTGGTGAAAGTAGAAAGTTAATCGTTAGGTCCAGGTTTTTGGGTAAAAAAAATGGATCAGCTCGTATTATTAAACATATATAGAGAAGAGATGAATGTTGCTGTATAAAAATGTTCCATTATGAGGACCTGAGTTTTTGTATCCTCCAGTCACCCTAAATGCTGGCTTAGAGTTTCTGCTGTGGCACAGCCCAGTTCAAAGGTATTTGTTGTCATTTTTTCACTGCAGATCAATAGAGGAGAGGAGGATTGGTGGGTGCTGGAGGTGGTTCTTGTAGCATAGTCACATAACAAGAGGTGTTGTGCCACTAGCTCAGGTTTTTGAGGGAGGAGTCTTAAAAATTGTGATGATGTTATGGTAAAAAATGTTCTGACATCTTAAGGCTACTCTGAAAGAGCAGGAAGTATCCCTGCAGTAATAAACATTTTAATTGCAGAATCATAGAATCATTTTGGTTGGGCAAGACTTCTAAGATCACTGAGTCTAACATTTTACTGATCACCACCTTGTGAACCAGACTAGAGCACTAAGTGCCACATCCAGCTGTTTTTTGGACACCTCCAGTAATGGTGGCTCCACAACCCTGAATTCTTTTGCTGGTGGTAGTTTAGGGGATGAGGTTAATTACAGCAGACATGGCAAATATTTAATTTATTCCCTGGTTATAAATCAAGATTTCCTTCAAAAGATAAAACTGTTCGTTGTCTGCTGCACCTATTCTGTGAATATCTGTAAATAGACTTATACTTTTATAACTCCCTTTTTTTATCAGCAGACTCTTCTTGCAGACTAGAGCACCCAAGTTTCTCCAGTAACCTTTTCTTTCCATTTATCCTGTGATATTCTATTCATCTAGTTTACATATTTCCTCTGGCTCAAGTGATTTGAGATACTGAGGGTGAAAATCATGACAGAAGACTCAAAAGAAATCATTTGCTTAAACCTCTGGGTGGCCATCAAAAAAATCTCGTTTCAAACGCCTTTCCACTGTGCAGAAATGAAGAGAACCTCATTGTGACACTCAGCTTTGATCAAATGTCATACCTGGGATTCCTCCTGCACAGCAGTGCTTTTATAATGAGAGATACCATATTACAGCAGCTCAGATTTCAGCTGGCACGAAGGGAAAGCCTGGGGGCTGGATGCTTTTTCCTATGGATCATAAATCCTTGGCATTCTCTGGAAGAGAGTTTAAACTAGCAATACCTTCTTAGGGTTTTGGCACCATCCAGATATTGGAGTGTTCTGGCCTAGACTTCCTCTGTGGCCTTGCATGAGTCCCTCAAGCTCTCTCGGTTTTTTTGTTTAGATTTCTTTTTAATAACGATATTTTTTCCTCAAGGAGAATAGAGTTCAGGTAAATCAGGGTTGTGTTTGTGAAAGTTGAGAATCTGTGACTTTGACAACATGGTAAAAACTTATCTGTGATTTTGGTCTTTTGTGAAAAGCAGGATATATTTTGCTTTTCCCCTTTTGTGTCTTTTTTTGTTAAATTATATACTCTTGTTTAATATAATCCTCGCCCTGCTTCAGTGATCACAGAGAGAATTAGTTTTTATTTTTAACATGCAACCCCAGCATTGATGTCTTACCTATAACTTAGAAAAAATATTTATAAACTATTCCCCACTACCACACACCCCTAGTCAAAAGCATAAAGACACGATGTGTGAAGTTTTATCTTTGCAAATGTAATACAGAACCAAGGGAGGCAGCTAAAAAGGAAAAGTGTACTTGTGTCACATTTAAATGATAATCCTTAAATGACCATTTGACTGATAACTTTCAGGGTTCAGCCTCACAAGCTGACCACATTAATGCTCTAAAGCCCTCAGTGTTGCTTTTCCTGCAGCTCACTTTCTTTTCCATGAAATCAATAATTCTTCCACCTGCTGCTGATTTCTCCATGGTGAGTGATCCAGTTATTTGTTTAACACCAAATAACTTCCTATTAAAAGATGTAACTACTAAAAAAGAACTGAAATGCTTGCTTAATTCATGGAAGTGGTCTTGTATCATTCTTCATCAGTCAACCAAAGAAATCCTTTTTTGCTAATTAGATCAGTATGGATGGCTTCCCATCTGATTTTTTTTGTTTATTTTGATACCAAAGGCATTGTTGGTCTTGTCTATTAAAGTCTTTGTTTTAAGTAGTTAAGATGCCCACATGTCAAAAAATGTATATGTGGTGAAAACAAAGTCAAGTAAAGATTAAATACAGAGAGAAGGGAGGGGAGAGGAGAGGAGGGGTAAAGAAGAAACCTGAAATAGGCCTCTAAATTAGAAGTGAGTGATTTTGTTAAAAATCAAGATATACCTACTTCTGTTTGAAGAAGTAAAATGAAAAATTATTGTCCCTTTTCTATTATGTAACAACCATTCAAACAGAGCATGAAGAGATTTGAAGTGAATTTTCCACCCTCTAGCTCCTTATTAAGGCAATATATCTGGATTTGGTTCAGGTACTTCCTTCTGAATAACCCAGCAGTGGAGAAGGGAGGAAACTGTTGTGAATACAGGTGTTTGTGGTGGTGGATTTAAGGAATTAAACACACGTGAGTGGTACCAGCAATCTTGAGTTTTGAGTGACAGGAAAAGACTTTGTTCAGAACAAACGTGGTAGGAAAATGGCTTTATCATGAGGCAAATGTTAGGGCTCAAGGTCCAGCAGATTTCATCAGGCTGTGGCACTTATGTCAGCTACTATAAAATACAGATCCTTGAGATACTTTCCAGGCCAAAAAGAACTTCTGCTTTTAATTGTTTTCTTTATATCTTTTCCTTATTTTCCTTACCTTGCAGTCAATTATATATTTCAGCACTGGGGCAATCATGTTGCTGCATTTCAAATCAGAGAAAAAAGGAAAATTATCAAGGTTAAACTTGTAAAATTTGTAGGTGAGCACAGCTCATGAAGCAAAGGAGGCAGGTGAAATGCAAAGCAAGAATTGTGAATGAAGGCATGAGGAAGGTTCCTGAAAAGCCTGATTGCATGAGAGTTTGTTTCACCAGAGAGCTTTAAAGCTTCCTGGAGGGAAGATCTTTCCATTGGTTTCCTGGGTTCAGTAACTTGTGCTCACTTTGATCTCTCCAAAGCTGCTTGTATTTCTTCCATGTTACCATTTAGTCACTCGAGTACTTTATTCCCTTTATTTTCTTTTATATCTTTCCCCTTTCTCCCACCTCTCTGTTAAATCACCAGGTTAAAATGAGTCTTTACAAAACCCATTGAGATACCATTATGTTCACATCTGATTTATTTCTCAGGCTTTTTCTCTTCCCTGGTGCCAGTCAACCTGTATAAACTGGCTATTTTAGTCCATGAAAGTTTTTTGTGACAAATCAGGCACTGCACTGGTGAGGTGAGAAAGCCACATCAGGAGAGGCTTCCCTCAGGCTCCAAAATGCAAAGCAGCCCTGGAGATCTCTCATTTTTGATTGATATTTTCATATTGGATGTGAAATCCAAAGATGAGCAAATTGATGGGCATCACATTAAGGGCTTTTCTTATGAAGATTGAACATGATTTCTGTCAAAAAGCTGAACCTGCCTTTCACTGGAAGGCTTTTTAAATCTGTGGCTGACAGAGCTGACTTCACAATTAATAAATATCATACCTGTGTTCACATACAGTTGTCTATAATAGTGTCAATTCCACTGGAATCTGTGGGGTTCTGTGTCTGTAAAACGTTGGAAAGTTCCATGACACATTTCTGATGGCAGCAGCAACAGAGTACAACTCCTTCCCAACACACCTTGAATACCTGATATGGCATTTTAGCCTGAGGAAATGCAATATGCACACTGATGTGGGAAAACTCCATGGAGCTTCTGAATGGTGCAGCATGTCTTAAAACCCAGGAACAACTTTATTCCCAAAAACAGAAGAGCTGAACACATACATGGACATTGTCTCCTAGGATTATGTTACACAATACCATCTCTGACACATTTAAAAAATCATAAAATATCAAATATTACACAGTTACAAGCGATGATTTACCTGAATATTTTTTTTTTTACATTTTTGGAAAACCTGCAACACGTATTTAGTTCTTTTAATAAGAAAGAACTTACTGAGCAAATGTATAATGCTTCCCTTTTTGTTTTCCATGGGGTTAATTGTGCATTTGTCATGGAAAGATTAATTTAGATATTTTACTGCCCTTTATTAAGCCAAACTATATTATTTCAGGAAAGAGCCATGGCAGCTTGTGGTATCAGTGTTTCTGTGGAAAGTGCCAATGTGGAAAAAACAGAGATCCTCACATATATTAAACCAACTGGTAGCAGTCCTTCAGAGCAGCCTACAATTAATTAACAGTAGCTTCTGATTTTCTGAGAATGGAAAATTAGTCTATATCCACAGTGTGAAAAACAGACTGGTTTGTCTGTTTGTTTGTTTGCTTTGAACCTGACATCCCCCAGTATCTCTTGATGTTCATTTTATTGTAAAAGACAGCAAACAGTGACTCCTCACTCATCAGAACCTCAAGTGCATGATCTCAGGCAAGAGCCTGAAAAAGCAAATCATCTGTGAGATAGTTGTGATGGAGCTTGACCATGATTAATTTTGATTAATTTTCTGGTTTGGGTGACTTACTATAAGTCTATAAAGGTCAGCTGCAGACACTCTGAAAATAATAGATCTGCATGCATTATGAAATATTTTCAAATAAAAACTAGATCAATTGGTATTATTCACAGCATTTTAGTTGGTGTTCATGACTCATCCAGATCACCACAAAGATCTAAATCCTGGTTTTACTGTTCATCCATGTTCTTCTAGCCTTTTCCAGCTAGATTATCAAAACATTCTCCTAAAGGTATAGAGAAAAACTCTGAAAAAACATGAAAAGAGTTATTGAAATATGTAATTTTGAAATTCAAATCATTAAAACTGTCCCATCAGAAAATGTTCTAAAATGTCACTGATGAATGATTGCATAAATGACGGGGATAGAGAAGATGGATCTTATGAACCACACATTTCCAGTATTTGCAGTTAGATCATCAGATTTCTATGCTTTGCAGTCTGTTTTGTCTTATCTTTACACTTTGGGCAGCTCTTTGTTTCCTTGTCAATCCTAGCAGAGTCAAAAATGGTCATGAGAGATTCATAGAATCCAATATCTGTAGGACCAAAATTGGAATGATAAACCAATCACCTGTCAAGCCTGCAAATGCTTATTTTTGAAAAAGGCTAAAACAAAATATGTCAACGTTGTACTTGAAAGAACTTCTCAGCTTCTTCATTGAACCTGAAATCTCTCATAACTCCAGCTCTCATTTTGTGACTTTGAAAAACTGTGGATGGCATAGCCTTTTAAAAATAACAGGCTTTTTTAAAATTATAAACCAAGCTGAGTGAATGTATAAAACAAATCAGTTGACATTGTCCCCTGTGTCTAGCATTAGACTCAAATTCTCTTTTAGAATCACAGCCTATGAATGACTGTACTTTTAGGAGGCACATTCCACCTTCTGCTTTGGGTATTTAACAGCAGTGCCCAAGCAGCTGAATGTCCAGTGAACAACCACAAACCCTTTCACTTTTTTTTTCTTTTTTTTTTTCCTTACAAATGATAGAGCTTATGTTATTGCAAATATTTTTTTTTTTTTCCAGGAATGAAAATTGCTTTCCAAAAGGTGCGTGGGCCAAGTTAGAACTGCTCAGTGAGAAGTGCTGTGCCACATCCATCACCCTGGGTCACCCAGATGGCTGCAGCATATGGCAGCAGTGGCACTGTCACCGTGCTGTCCCCGAGTCCCCAGGTCATGTGCCCAAAGGAAGATGTTGCTCTCTTTACTGAGCTGACCTTTGAGGGAACAAGCAGAATTTCCCTTCGGGTGTCATCTGCTAATTTGGCTCTCTGTAAACCACCAACAAACTGGCTCCAAACGTGCACCAAGGCAGGGCTTCCCCAAGGGGCTTTATTAGATAAATTATTTTAAGTGCTTCTGGCCAGGAGAAGTCTGATGAAGACAGATGGCAAAATGGAGAAGTCTCTCTCCAAAGGGAAGGATTGTTTTTTTAAGCCTTGCTGCAATGTCACTGTCTTTCTGCAAAAGATTTAAGAGCTGGGACTGCACAGACAAGGAATAAATTCATAAATGTTGGTAAACTATCCCAAATTTTTATAATAGCAGAGGTTTTTTTTCATAACTATTATCTTTCCAAGAATGCTTTCACTGGGTTGTGTTTTTAGCAGGAGATATTCAACTGGGGCTGCCTTAATGTGAGAGCTGGGAATTTTTCCTCCTTATGCTCAAGAAGGAAAGCTCCTTGCATAACCCAGTGCATGAGTCACTTTAAACGGGTGGAATACCAGAAGGAAAGCTAATGAGCACAAGTAATTACTGGTGAGAAGAAGCACAGAAGGTAAGGCAAAGTGTAAAGCCTGTGTGAAAGGAGGAGCATCACTAAGGAGAGCAGCTCCTGAGTGCTGCCCCTGCACTGGGGCGAGAGACTTCCCTAAAACATTTTCACATTTGCTGGTAAAATGCAGAGTTTCTCTGTGGGGTGGCTGACTCCCTGGTTGTCACCTGGCCCCTGTGGCATGTCCCCCACAAAGGGAGAAGTGGGGTGCAGCAGCTGGAGCAGCCCAAGGTCTGCCTGAGCAGGGAGCAGACAAAGCACAGGAGCCCTGCTCCAGCTTCAGGGATCAGTCAGGACTCACTACTGAAAGGGAACAGGAGGGAGCCAAACATCTCTGGGAGCATGAAAGGCTTCTGGCTGGGTATCACAGAACAGAGCCCTTCAGAAAAAAACACTCAAATGTTCAAACTTTGGTTGTCTCTTCAAAAGGGAGAGCAGAGCAAGTCTAACTTCACAGTCTGGAGTGAACTTCTGGTACCTCCTCCACTTCTTCCCCAGAGCCTGCAGAGGAGAGCCTTCAGTTTGGACTCCTCCCAGAAAATTCATGTTGCACAAATATATTTTCTTATAATAAAATATTATTTGGCATTCAGACAAGTCCTTCTGCTTGCTGTGTCTCATTTGGAGAAGACTCAACTTTATTGCTGGCTGCTGATCAAACTCTGTCTTTAGGATTTCTGCAGTGGGCTCGCAATTAAGAATTAGTCCAAACCATAATGAGTGCTACAAATTATTCTGGGTATTGTGAACTTCATCATCTCACACTAAACCAATTTTTTAATAATATTAAAATAGTTTCATAAAGGACATTGCATAGAAAAGTTTTCTTGGAAAATAAATTCAAAGTATATCACAGGAGTCATACCAAGGTTTCATAAATCTTTATGATAGCAACACCACTTTATTTATAGTATAATTTTTCTAAATGGTGATAATTGCTGTAGTTAGTACCAGAGTAGGGAAATCTGTAATTTGAAAAAACAAATTTCTTTAATTATGTTTTTAAAATTTCAAGCTATTTTTTGTGAAATATTTTTAGCTGAAATTGAAATTTTTTTTAAAGTTTGGTTTGGGTTTTTTGTTTCTGTCTTTCAATTGATACAATATTTTAGAGCCATGTACCTCAGGATTGTTCTTTGAAAGCTTTGGGACAAAATAATGATATCTGCACTCTTTTTTCAATGTAAATACATAATGTGCTTGTCCTAAATTTTGTATTCTCTTCTAATTGCATTGGAGTTATTTGGCTTTGTTTTTTTGTTTGTCACCAGGGAATTGCTAAGCAATAACACCAGTTTTCCTTGTTGTGCTGCAAAAGGGAGAATTTTATATCTGTGTGAGGCAAATCCAAGCTAAAACATAAAGTTATCATCTACATAACTCTGGGTTAATATTTTCTGCATTTCTTGAGCCTCATGCTTGCCAAGGAGCAGATTTCTCAGGCAGTAATATTAGCTGGGTATTTATATTTACAGCATTTTGAACCAGTCTGGTTCTGACCTTGTCAGAGCACTCAGATTTTCCTGGAGCCCCTTTTTGTGGCATTTCAGGCTCACAGCCATGGAGCTTTCTGTTAAATCAGGCTCTCAGCCTGTGCTGAAGGATCTTTGCTGTTGCCAGGTGGAAATGGACTTCCTAATATTGGTGTCAAAGCAGCTGGAAAAAGGGACACAGTATTTTATTACTTGCTTTGGTTAGGGTTCTTTAATTCCATAACTCAAAAGACTGGAAAATAGTTTTTATTTAATACCAAACCAAATAGCTCAGGCACCCACATTCCTCATTTTAGGAATGCAGTTGTTACTTAACAATTATGGTTGTTACTCTTACAGTGCCTTGGATTGAAAAAAAAAAAAAAGACCAAAAAAAAAGTTGACAATTGTGTTTTAAACTTGTTGAATTCTGACAAAAATCAGCCTGAGAGAAATTTGTTAATCATCATGACTTAAACCCCTTAATTCTGTCTTTGGTAATTAATACCAGATTGTACAAATACAAGGTACCATGTCTCTTCTTTAACCATCTGCAGCTGCTGTAATATTTCAAACAAATTTCTGCTCTCACTCTTGTAAAAAAGAAGTTCTGATAGTTTAATTTGATATCTAATGCATATCACAAAATAGAGTTTTAGTTGCTTTTATTTTTAGTTGCTTTTATTTTAGTTGCTTTTTAGTTGCTTTTATTTTTCCCTTAGCACACTTGGAGATGAAATGTGCAACTGCTTAAGGTGCAGTTGTTTGAGGGACTTCAAAAAAAATGCATTCAGTGAAGATATATAATGTGAGGGTATTGATATTTGTGTGTATATTTTGTATATATAAAAAACAATGGCAAAAAGATCCTCTAAACCAGACCTACCATACTTACATAGGCATCTTTAAAAATTATATAAGCAAGCAAACAAAAACTAAACAAAAAAGAGAATCCTCTGTTGAAGAGATCTGGTGCCCTGTTTTTTGTTTAGAGCTCTTCTGTCACTGGGAGGCCACCTGCTGCCTTGCCACACAAATGTGACAGTGATGGATGTCCCTTGGGAAGGCACTCAGCAGCAATTCAGAGGTTTGGAAACAGAATTACCTGGAATTTTGGCTTGGTTTAGCCTGTTTCATGCTCTGATCTGTGCAGTTCTGGCCTCACCCAGGCACCATTACCTCAGCAGGGAGAAATGTCCAGCTGCCCATCGTGAAAATGTCCACAGGGAAATGACATTACATTATTCACCATTTACACCAAAATCCAAATAGACTGACAAATTTATGTTGCCACATCCTTATTTCCAAACCCTTGCATTTTTAACAGCAATCCTCTATTTAATTTTTTGTAGATTACAAAATATTCATTTTGACTATATTACTAGAAACCCAAAATTTAACTTGAGACCCAAAATTTAACTTGAGACCCAAAATTTACCTGCAATCAGTAGAATTTGAGATCATTTCAGTAGCTCTAACAAGGGTTTCGTGAGATCACACATCACAGGTTTTGTATAATTAAAAGATTAGGAGAAAAGGTCTGCTGCATCCATGTTTTCTGATAAAACTAATAACAAATTGTTTACCTTTCTGGATAAAGAGGTAATTTTTGGTTTAAATTTCACGTATATAGTATTTGATATCCAAAAAAAAAAAAAATCATCTTTCTTTCTCACCTGCACAATTTTTCTCTAAACTAATACATTACCTTATAAAAACATTGATTTTACTATTTTTAATTGAATCAATGAGTCATATCTTAGAGGTGTTTCTTCCCATTTTAACCAGTTTATTAAAAGGAAGAAGTTCTTCCTGTGGATAAAAGAGCTCAAATATTTTGTCATAGTAGCTGCATTCCCACTTTCAGCACAGAGTATAAACCATGGGAATCTGGATTTCTTAAGAAACCTTCAGGAATTGAATGAACTCGATGCTGAGCCTGGCAGATGCAGCAGGAACAAGGATGTGCTGATTTTATCAGTGCTTTCACTAGGAGCCTTAGTTGCAAAATTATCATTGCTTTGTGGTGTTTTTCTCAGAGGAAGCTACACCTGGGAAGAAAGGTCTGCACAAACGAGGCTGGGCCTGAATGATGTGCAAAAGGAAATCCTGCAAAATGCAAAGCTGGATCTGGCCCTAGGTTTAGGACCAGATATGAGACTCCTCATATTCTCCACCTTTGAATGAAGAGCATTGCTTAGGCACTCTTTCAGGGTAGATTATCTGTGATTCATGATGTCATTGCCTCTCCACCAGCTTCACAGTCTTGATCTTCTGGTGGGGATGTCCCAAATTGTTGCTGTTTTGTCATATCCCAGTGTGTGCAGACCACCAGCCTGTGCTGTGGTGGTGGGTGCTGGTGCTGAGCTGCTCCTCAGTGCCTGCCTCAATGCTCTGTGCCTCCAGCTATGCCTGAAACGTGTAATCATCTCCATTTCAGTAAAGATCCACTAGGAAACCCCGAATAAATGCCTATTAGAAGCATTATGTGTGCAAATGTGTCTAACAGTCTCTCCAGAAATGAGCCCTGCATAAATGCCTCCTGATAAGCAGGTTGCAGAACAACAAGTTAGGCTGAATGCTTCCAGTTCTGCTTCCAAAACTGGTGTAAGCCAGAGTGAAAATCAGATTTTGCAAAGTTAGCAGCACCCGAGTAATAAAAACCCTGCCAGCTGGGACTTTTTTACAGCACATTCAACCTGCCTCAAAACATTGATATCAAAGTACAGGAACAGAAAATGGGATTAATTTGTGCTGTCCAGATAGAGAACTGAGGAGCCAAAAGATTGAGTGCTTTTGGTCAAGGTCACTCTGGAAACCAGAAAATTGATATAGCCAATGCTTGACAGAGATTTCTCAGCTCCAGCCCATGGCACCAGTCCCTCCATCCAAATGGATGTGTCACCAGGGATACTCTGGTTAATGATCCCCAGAAGAAAAGGCAGGTGCTGGGAGGGCTTTTGACACTGGCTGGTTTATACTATAAATGGTTCTAAGCGTGGAGAGGAAAATGAGCTAGAGTCAGGGCAGGAAAATGAAGTCTTTCTGGAATGGAAGTAATTCTGTTGATACACTCTTAAGAATTTAAGTTCCATAACTAGTGCTAAAAATGTAAGGCAGTGTGGGATTGCAATGCTGTGTAAGGGACCAAGGGCAAAATTCAATCTAATTTTGTGTGTGCCCCAGGTACAAAAAAATAGGATGAGAAGTGCTTTGGAGTCATCTATGGATCTGTTGTTTCTGCAGCAAGTGATGTCACCTGATGGTAACTCAAATGGACATTTGCACCTTATGAAGAAAATCATCACCAGCAACTTACTCCAAATAAAAAAATCCAGTACTTTATATCACTCTCACTTGATATTTCATAGGATAGAAGGAGCTGCCACAGAGGAATTTTTTTTTTTAGAAAATATTTTGTAATTTCCATAAGAAGGCTCAATATGGCTGTTATATTCTGAGGGTGGGAAGAAGCAAAATAAAACAAGAGGCAAAAAAAGGCAAGTCTCAGCAGTCAGCTAATTGTGTTTTGTACAGAGAAAAGAGATTTCCTATGACACTGGTCCCAGGAGCACCAGCATGGCTTAAAAGCATTCTCCTGTTGGGTGGAAGTTTGTGTGCCTGCTTGATTGAGTGGAAGGAGTGCAGGGGAAAAATGAGAACACAAATCCATGTTTTGGCTGCCACGTGGTCAATACAGTAAAAGAAACATCAAAACACAATCAAGAGCTGTCTTCAGGGCTGGAAGTGAGCAAAATTTGTTGGGCAGGAAGCCAAGGGAAAGGAGAAGAGGTCTTCTGTTGTTCTTAGAGCTCATCAAGAGGGGCTAAATGAGAGAATTGAAATCTATTTCTGTCAACTCTGCATGTGCAGTTTAATTACACAACACAGCTCCTTGTTCTCTCCCCTGAGCTGAGTAAACTCTGGGGGCAAGAAGTGGATGGTGTTTGTGAAATAGTGCACATCCAGGTTGTACCACGCTGCAAAAATTTCTGTGTGGTGTGTTTGGGGAGGATGGTGCAATACTCAGAAACGTTAAAGAAAAGATTCATTGCAAGTAAATGCTTAAAACTTTGTGTACAACTTTGCAAATGTTGCTTTGCTCTAAAAACACAACAGTTGTGAGCACCTGAGAGCTTAAAGGCTATTTTTTAGTGCTTTCTTTTTTTGAAAGACAAGGAAATAATCTTCAGTGTTCAGCACTGAGAAGGAGCTGTAGAAGTTCATATAAGCACCTCAAAACATTTTGTCCACATGCAAATTTCCATGTGTCTGCACCTCTCAGTGCTGTAAACAAGGAGTCATTTTTCAAAATTAGTTTAGGGTCAGATTCAAAATCATACTTCATGTTCCATCTGCCTTTACACTCACTGTCAGCAGTGAGATAAGTTTAAAATGACAACACTGGTGCAACTTAACACAGAAAGAGCAAATCTCTTTCTCAAGCAATGGGAGTTTTAAGGAACAAGTAATTTCTTGCTCTTCCTATCACTCTTCTGACTGGCCTTGGGGGCAGGAATGTGTTGGATGAAGTGGTAAAAAATGTAGAAATATAAAGAGAAGTGAGACTATTTCCATGGCAGATTGATTTTAATGACAGTGATAGATTTCTTGAAGCCTCATGAAGATTTGATCTCCTACAGAAGACATTAAAAAGACATTATGGAATCATCATGCAGCTATACAAATTTGTTATATATTCCTTTATATGTTTGCCTGTGTAAAAGAAACAAGGATATCAAAAGCTCTTGGGCTTGTGAAACCTGCCCTTTTTTGTGGTAACAAATGCTTGGTCTGATTCCCTTCATTATCTCAGTGGGCATCATTTCCAAGATAGTTAGGGAGTTTTGCTTCACTCAGCCAGCTGGCAAAGTGACAATGATCTCCTTCAGATCTCCAAAATAACTTCCCTGATAAGCAGTTCATATGCAAGGGTTTTTATGACCATGATTTTTTGCTTTACTGAACCTCTTAAAAATGAGGTTTGGTATGGGGGCTCCTCTGCTGGTCTGACATCTCTCAAGACTTGCATTCACCCAGCAGGAAAAATTGTGGTGATCTGGAAAGCATCTAAAGAATCTTTTTGGGTGCTTGAGGAAAAAGGCAGCTCTGAAATAGGTCTTTTAGAGACCTGCAGTATTACAGAATCACATGATGGCTGAGGTTGGAAGGGACCTCTGCAGCTCATCTTGTCCAATACCCCTCACCCAGGGTCACTGCTGCCCCATGGCAGCTTGGTGTCCACCAGGACCCCAAATCCTCTTCTGCAGCTGCTTTGTACTCTGGAAATACTTTCTGACATGTAAGCTTTTTACTGGTTCTTTTTGTTCCTTTTTTTTTTTTTTTTTTTTTTTACTTTTTAAGTAATGGATATTTAATGAATTGTGACATGTACTTTACTTTGCTCATTATTAGCCTGACATGTGGCCTTTGTTTTCTCTTGCAACCTGTGGGTGGTCATGCACTCACCTGTGAGCTTTGTTACAGCCATGGAAGACTGATTTTACCTAAAAGTAAATGACTATCCCAGAATTGCTTTAATATAATTGCAAAAAAACCCTCTGTTTCTCTAAAGGCAACCATGCAGTGCACTAAAGCCAGGAAAATGTCTCTCACTGACATCCCTGGGCTTTGGCTTGGGACCCCTGCCAATGTTTTATTGAAATGGGCTTTTAACAGTTTCATATATTCAGCTCCAACCAATTCTGGAGTTCAATGAGGGAAATGTTCTAGAGCTGAATTGTAATGTACCCAGCTAGTAAAAATATTAATTTGATTACAGTGGCTGGCTGCCACTGTATTTATTTTGAAAGTACAAGCTGGTGCTGCACATTTCTGAAATCCAAGACTGGAAATTAGGCACTAGTGTCATATGTACAAAATAAAACCTATCAGAGATCTAAGAGCTTGGGAGTGAGCAGGAGGGGGAAAAGGAAAAGAGAGAAGAAACACTTGTAGCAAGCCCTAGAAAAGGGAGAAATAAGCAACACATTAAAAAGCTGGATGTAGTGAGAGGAACCTCACAAAGGATAAAGATTCTCAGTTCTTGGGGCAGCTAAAGAAAACCTGATTATCTCGGTTCAGTCCACTGCTTCAAGCCTCAGAAAACAAAGCACTTTTTATTACTGTTATGTAATAATAATATTTTGCCCTCAGTGTTGGCAAATTGTCTCTTTCTTTTCTGAAAATGGAGAACATAATTTTATCAAGCCAGCAGTGGAGAATTGCATTACATATTCCAAAAGGTTTAAATTCATCATATATTTATTAAAGGAAACCAGATGAGGATGTTGAGATTTTTAGGGCGTTTTGTATTCATTTTTACTTTATGGGTAGTTTGCTGCTACAAAAGCCACTGAGGGAATATGACAGGAGTTAATATTGAGTTTTCCTCTTCATCTATAAAGCCTATGCAGGTCAAAACTCTTCTTCCACCTTTCTGTTTTATGACAAATCTGGGTTATTCTCAAAAATACAGTTTTTAACATTACTCACTGTTATGAACTGTGTCTAGTCTTAGCTAAAAAAAAAAAAAAAACAAACACCCTAAAGACTTTCCTCACCTCTAGTTTAACCCATTTTGAAGGAACTCTGCCAGAATCAAGTCTCAGCAGGTTCCAGATGAAGTGCCATGACCCTAGCAGCGTGGTGACACTTCCATGGAGTTCACAGGCTGGGCAGAAGTTGAACTGTGTGCCTCAATCCTGCCAGAAGGCTTGAAAGCTTACACAAAAACTGGGAGAGTGGCTGAAAGAAAAAAATAATTACCCAGGAGGAACTGCTTGACATGATGGCCATTTTCATCAATGTTAATAATTTTCATTAACGTTATTGAGCAAGAATTATAGACCTTATTTTCAAGCTTCTATCTCCTTATAGGCAATTCATTTCACTCCTTATTTCCAGTACATTATTAATTCTACCTTGCATCCTATTTCATTCTCTTTTATCTCTTTTGGATGCCCAGTTACTCTCAATTAAATATTAATAATAATCTTTTTAATTTACCCTGTAATTTGGAAGCAGAGGAACGCTGCCAGAGCTCTTGTCTTTTCCCAGGGACAATATTTCCAAGCAGTGCTGGAGGATTCCAGGTGGGAATGCATCCATCTCAGGGAGTTCCAGGCCTGGGCTGACAGCACAAGGATTGTCCTGCCACTCTTATCTGGAGCTGTATGGAGGTGTCAGAAGGGATGAAAGGTTCCCCTCCACGTGCTGCTCATCCAGGGGGGCTGCTCTGCTGAGAATCTGGGAGAAAGCAGGAAGATCATCTGCTCTGACACAGCAAAGGGATTTTGCCTTTGGAAATGTGTCTCCCTTCCTGGCTTTTTTTTCCAAGGAATGAGCACCAGGCAGGGGCTCAGATCACAGGCAAGCTCTGCCCATCATTGCCTGCAAATCAGGAATTCTGTGGCCTGTGAAGCTGAGCATTCAACATCCCTTTCATGGCAGTGTGAGGAGAAATTCCCTGCCCCAGAGGTTTGTGTCCAAAAAGGAGACAGAGGAGTCCTGGAACTTTATTCCAATAAAGGGAGAGGCCATGGGGCATCTCCCATGGGGTCTCTCAAATTTTTGGGGGATGCAGCCCCCTTTTTATCCTAATTTCCCAGATGCATCACCCTCTTCCTTCCCCCACTGGCTGAGGTACTCAGGAGGTGCACACTTCCCAAATTGCCTACTCTATGCCCCCCTCTAATATGCACCCCTTTTCTGCCCCCCCCTCTCTTTCATAACAAAACACTATTCATAATTCTGTGAAGCCTTTGTTTTTTTCTCCAGGTTCAGGAATTTAACACTTGGCTGAGCACCAGTGCATGTCAATTAGTAACATTTTCTAGAACTGGTGGTTTCTGCTGTCACTTCCCTATCTAAAAGCCCCTGGCCCTATCTGCAAGCAGATCCTCATGGTCTGTTTGTACAGACACATTCACCTTATTCCTTTCAACAGGAAAAGAGCTGCTGGAAGCTCCAAGTGCAGCTGAGCCTCTGCTCCCAGAGGATGGAAACACCATGAGGGTCACTGTTCTGCTTCAGGATTTTTGGGGTGTTTTAAGGCAATTGATTTGTTTATTAAACAAGAAGATAGTAAATCTCCACCCTCCAGCTTGCTGGTAAAAGAGACATTTCCCACTGTGAGAGACTTTGCCTCAGTGATGATTTCAAACAGCCAAGGCTGGTCAGCACACCCTGAGCTGAGATGGATGTGAGCAGTCAAGGATATTGTCACCTTATCAATGGCATGAGGAGGGACATTAAACATGAGACAAGTCAGCCTGAATCAACTTGAAAATATCTTACTTCAGGACAAGCTGTAAATGTAAAGTGATTATTCATTTTAGGTAGAAGTTGCTGCAGATTTATTCTTGTCTTCTTTTTCCTAAAAATGATCGATAATAAGATTTTTCTAAGCTGCCCCAAGAATTGAGAATCTTTATCCTTTGTGAGATATCTCTCAGTGAGTCCATGCAGCTTTTTAATGTGTGCAGTGTACTAAAATACGATTCCCTTAGACCTCACTCTGATTTGCAAATTAAAAACAAATAAAAAAATAAACCCTTCCATGTTCTTTGATTAATATATTTCAATAATTTCCTCTTTAATTAAGAACAAATGCTTTATTCAAATGGAAGCCCTGTACTTATAACTGGAGAATGTGATGTTATATTTTATATGTTATATGTTATATATATATACGTTTTTATTTATGTATATATAGATGTTATATGTTATATGTTATATGTTATATATGTTATATGTTATATGTTATATGTTATATGTTATATATGATGACCATGCTAGGAAAATGCTTTTTGCTAAAAAGTTAATATTTTTCTACCATCT
>WBND01000107.1:1173115-1186947 GCA_013398595.1 Tychaedon coryphoeus
GATAATTCAGCAAATTTCAGTCACATCCATAATTTGTCTTGCATCACAGAATTTCTGACAAATTCAGTGGTATGTGAAATATGATAACAGAAAGGCAACCAAACACTTATTGTTGTTCAGTCTAAGGCTTGTGGTAGATTTAATTCTCTCATTTAAATTTACTAAAGTTACAACTGTACTATTTTTACAGGATATTGTTGTGTTTTTTTTCCCAGTTCATGTATCATTTTAGAATTGACTTCACCTCCTTCTTATTTTGGACATTATCATTCCATTCATTCCACAATAAAATGAGTTACTGTGTGTCATCTGATGATTCTGACACTCCAACAGATCTGCATGAAATGAAGTGGGGTTATCTATGTGCTAATCCTGCAAAATCAAGATGGAAAAATGTATGCCTTAGGCATTGGCATGAATGCATAGATCACAAAAGACAGGAATATTTAGAGTTTCCTGGACCACTTCCACAGTGGTATACATTGTATGGATTATTTGAAGGAGAGCTTTAGCAGTGCATTCTGCTGACTCCTGGAAAATCCAGCAAATATTTTGCAGGAGGCATCAACTGCTCAGCTTTGTGTGTAACACTGAACTTTTATGAAATGTGTTATTATTAAGGATTAACTGCAGCATTACCTTTTAATAGGATTGTAAATCTATAATTACAGTTCAATATGGTACCAACTAAAATTGCTTTTCTGATGAAACATTTTTATTAAATGGCAAAAATACAAAATTTTCTTCAGAAGTAAAGAAGTCATAACTTCTTGGGGAAAAGTTAAGGGATGTAAAATTCCTGCTGACTTCAAAATTTGCCAGTGTCTGCTCATTAACTAACGTGGCATTTACCCAGTCTGCCACTACTATTTTAGATAATTTTAATGTCCATTGAAGTGTCAGGTCCCTCTGTGATTCTCATATTTATATTTTTTTCTTAAACTCCCAGTAGTGTCAGCTCTAGTTATGTGAGGTCTTATCCCAGGGAAGGGAGTTGGCAGGACACCTTTTCCTGCATTAAAGATGGGATGCAACAGCCTGGTGGAGAGAGAGTTTCCTTCAGGAAACAAGAGGCTCCATTGAAATGTGATATTTTATATGGGAACATTCTCTAGGCCACACCCTTGCATTACACCCATGTGGGGGAAAGGCCATGCATGCTACCCTCTCCTAAACCTTCATTCACAAAATCAAAGGGGAAATCTGTGCTAGACAGGGAGCTGCACCAGGAGAATGTTCTTGGCAGCTGTGTCCTGAAGAGATGTGCAAAGAGGTGATGCTCCAGTTGCAAGCAAAGGGAAAAGGGGACACTGCTTTCCCAACAAATATTTTCCAGCCCACTGATGTGAAACCCAGTGAATCTTTCTTGGAGTGCACAAGGTGGGGAATTCTCCCACACTCACAGACAAACTGGGCAAGGCAAATTTTCGTGTGCATTTGGTGAAGCTACATCACAACAGCTGCTGGTTTAAGCAGCTCTTTCTTCTCTGGGTAAGGATGAAAGATCATTGGCAAGGTTGGTGTTGGTCCCAAGGCTGTCCCACAGGCTGTCAGTTAAAAGCTAAAATTGAAGAGATTTTGCAAGTGAAACCAAACTTGCCTTCTTTGTATGCAAATGTGCCTCACTGACATGTTCACATAACAAAGATTTAAACATGGGATTGATGTACATCTGTACCATTCCTCTTGCCCCTCTCCTGACCCTCTTTTGACTGGAATTACTTTATGTTTGTTTTTATATTTTGTTTGGGGTTTTTTTTAGCTGTCTTTGCTTTCTTCTCAAATCTGGGAGTACCAGCACAGCATCCCCAAGGTAAGGTTGCAAAGTGCTTGTGCAGAAAAACAGCAATATCAAAAGTCTGGGGAGGAGGATAAAATAAATGCTGCCTAAAAACTAAAAAAACCTCATCTATTAAACTTCAGATTATTTTTTATTGTTGTTACCAAGCGTTCAGAACAGAATAAGCAATTAATTAAATATTTGCTTAGCACTATCTTGATGACATATTTTTCTTCTAACAAAATATTTTTCCTGAAAAAAAATGTGGATACCTTTTAGGTGCTTTTTGGGTATAGGATTTTTGTGTGTGTGTGCATGTGTGTTAGTCTCCCTGCTGAATGTATTTTATAATGTCAGAGAGACCGAGAGGTGATTTCTTACTCCATTTCCTCCAGCTGTAATTTACCACAGCATTGTAGATGTATGTGAACTATAACATAGGGAAGGAAAAAATAGTATTTCCCATTATTTTAACATTATTGGGGTAGACTGGATAAAAGACTACTAACTTAAGCTCCAAGCTTGGTGGCACACCTGACATTTATGTTTTAATACAGAATTTGACAGGGTTGTACTTGTTATGTTATTTTATTTGATGTCTTCATTAATGTTTTTATTCATGGGAATTAATTGTTCCCCTTGGCACAGATGGCTCTGAAGTCATTGCCCCTCACTTGTGGGGAGCAGTGAGTTATTCACCCTGATGGTCACAAAGCCTATTTCATTGCTTTCTTGTTTTCTCCCATTTTCCATCTCATCCAGCTCTTCCCTCTGCTTTAATCTGTTTTCTACAAATATCTCAGCCACAGAGCTGATGTCCTGTGTCTTCCCAAGGAAGTCCACCTATACTTTCTCTGAGATGAAATTAAGCTGGACAAAAGTCAAAATCTGGGTCTGGGAAAGACCTTCCACTGAAAAGTTCTTGTGGCTCTCATCTTGCTGTATTTTCTGTGGGATAGGCAGTATTTGAAAGCCAATATCCTTGGCCCCCATAGCAGCCCTCTCATTCCCTTATGTTTCATCCTGCCTAGCCCTTCTTACCAGAGTCTCAATATACACTCACATTTTAGCAAATTTCTGTGATGACATCACTGGGTACATTCATCATTCATGGAAAATGAACTGAGGTTTTAAATGAATGTTTTGGGCTTTGTGGTTTGTTTTTTTGGGCACACTTGCACAAGGTTGTGCTGCTGCAGGAGGAGGATGTAGTACTTCTATTTCAAACCCAGCCACAAAGTGATTCCTTTTCTTTCAAAGCAGATCCTTTTCCAAATCCTTGGCCACAGGAACTGTGGCAGCAATTACCTGGCCCTGGGTCTGGTGTGAGTGCTCATGCCCTGAAGGGAAAACAGGATTTATCCCTGCTCTTCCTGTGAGTCCTTTCCTCTCAGAGCCTTGGAAGAGAGCACAGCATCTCAGCAGAGCCATCCTAATTAGAAAGCCAACAAATTGCCACTTTATTTGAACTGCCTTTTTTCACCTGCTTGTTTGGAGGGGACAAATCCCATCGAAACAGAAAATCACTCAGTGGCATTACCTTTTTTGCTGGGGTAGGAAGTAGGTTTCTACTCTTTCAGCAGCAAGCAGAAAAGAGCACACAAACAAACAAACACAGACTCATCAGCTTCTTTAGGGAAAGTTGCATTTTTGGGATAGTATTTCAAGACTGTTTGTCTGAGATGTGGTTTAAAGATTACGTCCCTAATTAAAATGCAACAAATATCCAATGTTCCAGAGCCAACACAGCAGTACAAGGGAAATGTAGCCAACCTTATAAAGGGACACTCTCATTCTTCCAGCAACTGATGTAGTTGTATTGGCAGTGATGAGCACAGGCTGAAGAAGGAGCCAAAAGCATATGAAAAATACATAAAATGACAACCTGCTGTCACATCTCCTCGAGTTATGATCTCACTGTGATTTCCAAGCCAAGTCAGCCTTTACCTTGTTAGTAGAGCTGATAAAGGACACCTATCACATTTGTAGGAAGTGGAATTTATGGATAACTAATTGGTGGTGTCATTCTCTCCACCTTCATAACCCAAACCAGTGTTGCAACTTGTCCCTGAAATTCAATTTGGATATTCTGGGCTGCCAGAGCGTGACACACCCAGATCCTGCCCCTAGCACTGATTCACTTTCCCACAGCAGCCTCCACCAGGGAGTCCTACTAATCAGAGCTGCCCTGCTCAGGTTCTAAACTGGGTAATTCATTTTTCCCTGCCTGCATTACCTTTGTAGTTTCAATTACTTTACAGCTTTTTTTTTTCCTTTTCTTATTCTGTTAAAACACATTTTTCAGAAATGGTGTGCAGTCTGTAATTGCTCTCATACATGAATCCCCCTCAGATATATCTGTATTTGAACCAGGAAAATGGTGCCATTCCTAACATTTGTATAGCCCTTGCAAACACTCTAGGAAATGATGAATATATCTGTTTCCTTGGTGATACAATGGCAATTCAAGATAGATCATCCTTCACCATACTTTAAAGTAAATATACCTGCATTTTTATGCACTAGAAAATGCATAAGTGCTGCACCTTTTATGGGTCCATTGCCCTCAGCATATGAGACCCAGAAACCTGGAGAAAATCGTTCATGTCCCCACCTAAATCAGTAAGTGGAGGGCGCTCTGTGATAAGACGGTGCAGGCCCCAAATATTTTGCTTTTCCTGGGGCACAACACATCTCTTAGCTACCACAGCTCTTAAGAATTCTTTTTTCTCTTAGCCATATTCTTGGCTATTATTCAAAAAATAAATTTAACCTGTAGCTTAGTTCACCAGAGCTATTCTGAAGCATGGACACAAATATAAAATAAAACTTCATGCATTAAACAAAGACAGAGAGCAGAAATTTTTGATTCAAGGCTGATACCGTCCAGATTGTTGCACACATATCATTTCCATTCCTCTGAGAGATTAAAAGCAAGAAGTAATAATAAAAAAATGTTGTATCTAAGCCTATCAGTGTGTTCTGTGCCAGGAGAATATTGATTTGGCACTGCTAACCTGCAGGACAGGCAGGGGCTCCTGCATTTGCTGTAGCAGTAATAAGGTGAAGCTGCACCCCTCAGTGGTGTCCCTCTCCAAACACAAACCCTTAATCAATATTCAGATCTGCTGCTGCCTACAGGAGCAGTCCCCAGCAGGAGAAGATGAGGAATGAATTGCTCTGCCCCCATGGTTTTTAACACCATGTGTTGGTTCTGTGCTTTCTGCCCTGTGGGCACAGGGAGGGGGCTCTGGGGTGGGATGTGCTCATTTTTGGAGGCTGGTTCAGATGCTCTGTGAGGTCAGCACTGCTGGCAATCCAAAGGTGAGCTGGACACTGAATTTTAATGCAGCAGCACAGACCTTTTCAGCACAGCCCCCCACACAGAGCATCAGAGCTGCCAGCACAGGAGGGCACTGGGGCAGCTCTGCAGGCTCTGACAGCATTAAGGGAGGGCAGAGACCTTCCCTTAGCTCATTGACTCCCATCACTTGGCCACTGCAAGCAGGAGAGAGGCCAGAGGCAGGAAAAGGGAGAGATGACACATGGAAGGGGAGGGAAAGAGATCAGACAACAGAAGAAAGCAAATATTGTGTTTGCCTTGGGATCTAAAAATGCTTTTCCTACCTTCTAGAGCTATATATACAAGTATTTTCATAATAAAAATAAGAATGTATTGACACTTCTCCAGTAAAATGAGTTTTCGTATCTGGAGTGGCATTCAAGTTCCAGCTTGTTTTCAGCCTAGTTGCAACACAAAATTTGGGTACAGTTTGAGTCCTTGAGGGTCTGTGTTTTGAGGTCAGCAGCAGTGGTTCAAGTGTAATATTGTGCTGTGTGTGTGCAATGCTGGGTTCTTCCTCTGTCCCATCCTCCCTTCTCCCCATAAAGTAGGAAAAGACTGAACCACAGCCAATCCCCACTTGCTGGGGACAGCTCTTCAGGCACCCTGAGGGCTCAGCAGTGCAGGTATTAGGACAGGGCTACCTAAGAGTAAGTGCACCATGTAGGAGCTATTCCATGATCCTCGTTCCTGAGGACAGGAACCACGATGTGTGGATGCAGAAATGCTGAATATTTCTCCACACAGGGCTTTGTTCAACTCTGAAAGATCACCAGACATCACCCCAGCTGTGAGTGCAAAATGGCCAGTCACTACAAGTGCTTTTCATATTCGCTTTTCCCACTGTACAGAAATCTAATTTTCCTTAACGTCACTCTGCCAGTACATTATCATCCACTTCTGTGCCCTTTCTGCTGCTGAAATGGTGAGAAAAGCATGTGGGAGCAGAGAATTGAGTGTGAGTTGAGGGATAGTGTCTTAATCATTGCAATAATCTACTTTTCTGCTTTCCAGCAAAAACGAAGAGCAGGAAAATTGAAATGGACATCGTTGCTTTTTCATCGATTCTGAAACATTTTCTACGTTTTAACACTGTAGACTTCATTCTAAATATTTGTTAATGTCACAGCTGCAGAAAGGCTCTGCTGAATCCCTGTTCCTCCTTCTTTTCATTGCAAATCAAACACCACAAAAGCTGCAGGAAGTGCTCCCAGCAGTTTCCAAAGTGGTGTTGTCACAGCTGTGGGGATGGGAATGCTCCACTGCTGAAATTCTTGCAGACACATGCTGCTGAATTTCTCACACTCTGGGTAAGATCTCACCTGGAGAGTTCTATACATCTCAAGCAGAGTTAAAGATGATTTATACAGGAATTTTTAGCTATTCTTCAAAGCTTCAGAATTTAAAGAGAACCTATATTTCAGATCTAAGCTTTTGGCTTAGGTTTAACCTTAATATACAAAGAGCTATGAATAGAATATCTTGTCACAGCCCTCTCCCAGCCTGCCCCAAATTTTCCTTTCCTTGGGCCAGCCACTCTAAATAATTTCCATGACAATGAACAGCTCACTTAAAAATACCAACTGTGAAAATAAAACACCCCTTTATTGCTCTAGCATTTCAGTATAGACATTAAATTCATTTTTAAATGGTAGTAAAGCACAAAAAAAGAAAAATATTTGATTTGGGTCTTGCTCCCACCAGACCCCAACACAAGTGACTTTTACCTAAAGAGTGCAAGGTTTAGTTGGCCAAACCTATAAGGGCAAAAATCAATACCAATCCTCAGGCAGAACTGGTTATACCATATTTTATCTTACATTAAATATTTTCAGTCTCCAAGCAGTAAAAAAATAGTTTTGGTTTTCTTCCTCACTCTGCATAGCACTCCCTAATTTCGTAGGGTAACCTTGCTTGAATCTGTACGAGTTTGTTCTTTGGGAGGGGATCCTGCTAATATTGTCATGGTTATCTTACACCAAATTTAACCAGAAAATTCTCACAAACCACCCAGGAAATTCTTGGAAAGCAGTTGATCATATTTGTTTTGTACACATTTTTTGGAAACAATGCTAGATTATTTTTTTTTATGGTTAGGAAGTTTAAGATGGAAATCACTGGAGATCTAAAACCTAACTCTGTAAATGGTGTTATCACTGACAGAGTTTCTAATATGCTATAAAAAGATCTGTCGACCCATCAGAAAATTAAATACTTGAAATCACATAGGCAATTGATAAGGAAATTATTAAAATATTAAGAGAAAAGAAGAATCCTGTGGAACATATCCATGTAGTCTGACAACTACCTCCAGCAGGGAGCTGGGCTTGGCTGGGGGATGTTCTTTGCCCTGTAAAACTGAGCAAAATTGTAGTTAATCTGACAGTGAATTAATCACACATGCTTTTAAATGTTGAAATGAAATAAAGACATTTACCTTGATTTTTTTTCTATTTTTCTTTAGGATTATATTTACTTGGATCTTGACAAAAAGAAAATCCACACTCTCTCTCCTTCATAATTTTTCTAATTTCTAATTGAATTCACACATTCTCTGAGATGTACTCTCAGCTTCCAGAGAAGGCATTTCCCCAGTCTGTATCCAGTGTTAATTCTCTGCTCCTTCTGGAGACTTCTCACTCCTGATTCACGAATCCATTAAAAAAGGCTTTCCTTTGAGAAACTGCCCCCACAGTAATTATGTCAATTATTGGTACTGGCAAGGAGGACTTGTGGCTGTCCTGTGCAATTAGCCCAGCAGTTATAAATGCCAACTGGAACACAGTGCCCTCTGGATGGTACACGGTATGTTGGATTTTATTTTTTGTTATTAATATGATATTATATTAACATGATATTATATACACATTATATATACAGCAGTTTTAGAACTTTTATTCCATCAGTGTCATCAGCCTCATCTTGCTTTGTTGCATTACATGTGTGCATCTCTTCCTGCATCTTTTTAAACAATTGTCTCTTGCTTCCCCCTTCCTCCCTCTTTGGAATCAACAGGTTTGCTGTGGCTCCCCAGGCTCCATGACTGGGCTTGGAAGTCTGTAGTAAAGCATCCTGAGGTTTCACATCTGACCTGCTGCTCGTGTGCCACTTTGCTCTCTACATCATTTTGTATATTTTAATTAGTAGGAAATTTTGGTATCTTAAAAAAAAGCTCCTTTCTAATCGAATGCAAATGCTCAGGTCTCTTGGCAATAGTTTTTCTACTGCCTATCCCCCTGAAGACTGCTTAATTATCTGATTTAACACCAATTCCTTGGCAGCTGACATGTGCTGGATATCTGAGACTGGTCCAGGGTTCTGAAATTGTCCAATGCCTCAAAACGTGATCTGACTTGTTTGGTGCTGAAGAACATTTGAAGGTTATTATGACTTGTGTGAGGTACAGACAAGCCTGCATTTAGTGCTGTACTGCATGGCTTGTGAGTGTAACAGCTCTAAAGTTACACATTAACACCATGAAATTGAAGTGGTTTTTGCATATTACATTAATTCCAGTTAATAGGGAATTAGTGCCACCTAATGTAAAAATGTAACCCAAGTGTCTCTGATACTATAAGGGAAGGCTCCTCATTCTTTCTCTCCCATTTGCAAAAAATATTAGTGAAATAAAAATTATCATGGATTATGGAGCTGTTAAATATTATATATTCCTGTGCTATTAAATGTCATCTATTACCATTACATAAACTTTACGTTTGATTAGCAACAAATATTCTGCTTTATTCTGAGAAATTGGCCATTTCGTAATGCTCTAAAGGATTAATTGTGGTAATGAAATATTTCCCTGTCACAGTCTTGTGTAAACTGTAATTATTTTGGCCCCAGTTCTGCTAAGGCGTATGCAAGTCTTTAATTGCACTCAGGTGAGGAGAATTAAGTGCATGCATAAATATTAATGTGGGTAAAAGCAAGGTCCTGTGTGCAGCGTTTTCTGCTTTTACCTAATGTATAAGCCTGAATTCAAGGATGACCCAGCCTCTCTGGCTGTTTTATAGGGGAAAAAAAACCACTCTAATAAAAATTAGTGAGCAAAGATAAATAGAGTGAAGCTCTGGTTCCCCAGTAGTTAATTACCTATCACTTATCTGTTTTATTTTATTTGTTTTGAAGTAAGAGTGTATGAGCCCATGACACCTTGAAAAGAATCAGAATGAAGTAGAAGTAAATATTACTGGAGCTTTTGAGAATATTTAGGTCATCATGAACCACTTCCAGGTGAGCAGAAAAGGCAGTACCTTGGTTTAGTTGCATGATTGCAGTGTGACTTAAATGAGGTGTGAAGAAAAAAGTGCCCAATCTCAGCTATTCTGCTTTATTCTTTAATTATGGTGAATGTCTGGCTGAAAATGAGCATGTAACTTCAAGAGAATGAGGGCCAAAACCCCCAGCATCTCTAATACAAATTTTGTGACATCTGTCATTTGGTTACATTAAAATTTATAATGCTTTATAGCATTTTCCTTAAAACCTGAAATTTATGAAAATTATAGAATCAACAAAAAACAACCCAATCTACAATTTGACTTAATGGACTTTGAACCTTTATAAAAGCAGCTGTTATTTTGAGACAAAAACAATAGATATTGTGAGGGATTTTACAATAAATTTCAGCCCAATCCAAATTTTTAACATAAATACAATACTTAGGGAGAAATGATCTAGGTAAGACGTTTTGACTGCTACAGTATGAAGTGATTAGTGTAAAAAATATTTTAATAAATAACATGCATACATTTCCTTCCCCATGAAAGTAATATTAAAAATGCACTATTTTTAAGGCATAAACATAATAGAAGATTCAAAATCTAACTGTAAAAGTAATAATTTGTGTCATGCATTCATTTATTTTTTCCCACAGCTCCAATTTAACTCACATTTTTGTTACCACAATGTAAATGATGAATATATTTTGGCTGCCTTTATATCAGGCTATATAAATAAAGCTCTCAGGATTGCTGCTCATCCTGGTGCACAGAAAATGGTTTTTGGAACAAACCCCACAACATGGCACGCTCTGGCTTTTGAGATAGTTGCTTGAGCCTAATTGTAAGGAGTTTGCCTATTTAAGAGAGCCTTTCATTGATACAAATGGAAAGCTGAGGTGCTGCTGCTGAGTTGAGCTGGGCTGAAATATCAAAATTATCTTCCAGGGGCTAAAGGGTGACACACTTCTCCCAAAAATTTGTCATTTCCTCCCTTGGTTGGATGGCCTGGATAACATGAGCTAGAAAACCTAGGAAAGTGGTCATAAACCCAAGCACTGAAACACCTCAAAAGCTGCCCAAAAATGGGGGAGAAACTGAGGAACATGCCCATCAGCTTGAACAAAGAGTAACTGGGGATTAAAAAGAAACTTTTGAAAAAATCTGGAGCCAGCTTGAGAAGAAGCCACAAAGCAACATGGAGAGAGTTTAGGGCTGGGTATTTTGGGGAGGGCTTTGGGGTTTGTGTGCCTTGGATGTGGCAAGGTGTGGAACTTGGGAAGGTGTGGAGCATCTGCCTGTGATTATTAACCCTTTACAAGTGTCCAGTGTTGTGCTGGATCTCTTCTACTGCTGGTACAGACCCTGAACATTCAGGTCACAGATTGCCAGTTATTTATAAACTGTTAATAAATCAATAAAACTTCTGATCTCGATTTGATTTAAACCACCTGAACTGAGGGGATTTACCTTGTAACCATTTTATATTTCAGCAGGGCATTCTGGGCTTTCGTAACTTCTGCTCCCTTGTACAAGAAATTTCTTTTTCTTCCTCATGTCTTTGCTTCCTTCTCATGGCCCAAATTTCTGTGTTTGTTAAAGATGTCATAAAATTAGCTTCTGGACTTTAGTGGAGCCAGGAAAGTTTTTTTTCCTCATTTTTTTCCCATGCCATCATTTTGTGAGCAAATACACAGAGAAAGAATAATCAAATACCCTTTGTACTAAGATAATTTGTAGGGCTATAGATGTAATTTATATTATCTCCCTTATAAAAAACCATGCTGAATAGTGGAATGTGAAGATAAAAAGACAAAAAAAAAATCCACCCATAAAAGCACAGGAGTGCAGATTTCTGTGTGATCCTGCCCCCATCTCTGAGTACATTTAAATTCAATTAGCACACCAAGGTGTATTCCAGAGCCTTTAGTCCAACTGTGCCTTCTAAGGTGGAAAAAACAGTGCAAACCCTGATTTCTGCTGGGATCTATTTTTAAGTCTCAGGGTGCATTTTAGAGATCAGTGAGAGGTGCAGAAAGTCACTGCAGCTTTGCTTGCCTGTGATCTCACGCTGCAGCAAATGCCTTTCTCCAAGTGAGCTGCTCTGTCTGTTTTCTGAGCCATTTCTTTGAACTGCCTCCCATTAAAGAGAAAATAGCATTTTGCTGCTTCAGATTTGCTGGGAGATTCATATTAAGCTGCAAAGAAGTTGCTCTCCACGCTCCTGTGATCAAGCTGTGTAGGATGAGTGGAGCTGCTCCCTGCATGCAGTAGCAGTGCAAGGCTTATTGCATCTCTCAGGTCCCAATTATGCTTTTGGAAGTGCTCCCTGCTATTATGAAGGCAAATTTGCCCACAGATGCATTTTACCCAGTGTGAGCTACTTCTCCTACATGGTGAGCTTTATTGAGGTTTCTCAGGCCTGCTTTTTCCTGAGAGTTTTTCCAGGATTTTATGCTTTTGAAGAAATACTTGAATCATGTGCTACAGGATGCTGAATAATCCCCATTATTCCTGCTTTGTAATCAAGTTTCTGCATTTCTGCCACTTTCAAAAATCCATATTTCTGAACAACATGTGTAAAAGTGGGGGAGGATTTTCATGTTGTTTATGCATCCTGTGATTTTAAGGCATGTTGCCTTTGCAGGAGTTAAAACCAGAACCTTTTCCTCTACATGGGGCAGTGAGAAAAGTGTCTTTCAAGGTGCCAAATGCCATTACTTCAACACTCAAGAAAAGAAAGGATTTCTCTACCGTGTTTGGAGCATTGTGCAAGCACACTGCTTTGAAGAAATGAGATTGAGAGATGCTGGGTCCACCCTATTTACCCTGGTTGGTGTTCTTGTGAAAATTGACCAACTGAGCACTTTTCAAGAAGTAGAACAGGAAATGTATTTTCTCTGTTTCAGTTCCTGAAGACAAGGTTGCAGTGAGAAAGGGAAAATAATCACAGCATACTAAAAAGTAAGAGGAGCTGGCATTTAGGGCTTGAGCTACCTGTACAAATAAGATTGCTCACACATTTGCATTTCACAATTCCCACCAAGAAACACATGTTATTTCTTCATGCCACTGAAAAATGCAGTAAACTTCCCTCTACTGCTGGTTTTTATTTCAAAAGAGCCGGTGGGAAGGTGTTTTATGTTTTCTGACAGCAGTAAAATTGAGTCAAATATTTGATACCAGTATGGAATTCCTACTGTCTATTAAGAATTAAGTAGAAAGCTGATTGTAGCACATTTATTTGTTAGAGTGAGATTTTAGAAGACATACCTCACAGCGTGATTCATTTATCTTAAATTAATAATTTTCCCTCCACAGTGTAATCTTTTCAGGGAGATACCTAACGTAGTTTGAATGCACATCCTACTGTAGGGAAATAAAACATATAGGGGAACCAATGTAGTCATATCCCATTTCCATCCTTTCTTTCACCTGTTAACCTCAAATTTGTTTCAGTCCAGATCTGCTAGAAATGCTGCCATTCTTATACTCTGTTATTTTTCCTGGGACTATGTTTTGTGTGTTGACAGCAGAATAAATTCTTTGGTAGCAACTCTGAATTTATATTTTCTGCCCATGTCACACCAGAGCAAAACAATGTTCATGTGCTCTTGAGAGCACAACAGGGGTTGAGAACTTCATCACAGGCTTGCAGGTTAAGCCTAAATGTTTCCCAGGTGATGTCCTACAGGTATGAGAGCTGCTGCTCATGCTGCATGATGAAACAAAGGTGGGGTTTGGAGGGAGCCTGAAGAGAGGTGCTGCTGTATCTTTCCATAAAGCCATCCTTTGGCACATGGGGAGCCAAATTAGAATTTGTGACCTTAGGACTACACAGCTCAGGAAAAGCCTTATCAGAGGAGCTTTGCTCTTTCTGGAAATTTGTTCTTTTATTGGTCTTGGTGTTGAATACTAAACTATCTGCACCAAACAGCAGCAATAGTGCTGAAAAAAGTTCTGGGTAGAAAAGAGAATATTAGGCTGGCATTTTGTAGAAAATCTGGCTTCTAACCTTTGTGAGGCAATGAGGATCTAGGACAGGTGGGTTAAAATCTAATCCTGCCCTTATTACAAGCAAAGGGTTTCTGCCTCATGACTTCATAGCAATTTGGAGAATACATGGGATTAAAACTGGGAGTTTTCTTTCAAATTGACCTTGGCATCTTGATAACTGCAAATCAGATACTCTTTGACCCTTTTTTAAAAAAATTTTTTTGAAAGAGCTGTAGCTTAGGAGGCCAAAAAATATCATTTTGAGAGCAGTTTTGGCCCTTGCAGAGCTTGCATCCACATGCTTCAAGAAAGAGAGAAAAAGGGTGTAAAATGTGGTGTGCCTATTGGAGCCCTGCTTGACACACACACCTGAAAAATGTCTTCTACACAACAGAGAAAAATGGAAAACTGAAACATCAAAATGCATTGACAGCAATTACACCCTCTTTGCTTGGAAAAGCACTTGGAAAAGCAAAAAGGGAGGAAAGGG
>WBND01000107.1:1186962-1232621 GCA_013398595.1 Tychaedon coryphoeus
GGGAGGAAAGGGGGAAGCAGTGTAAATTATGTTTTTTTTTTTTTTCCCTGGAAATCTCTGAGCAGCCTGGTGCTCTTGCTGGCCAATGCTGGCCCACGAAGCAGCCCTAGCTGAGCACCCACTGCACTGTGACCTGCAACCATTAACACAAGACAGAGCTGGGAGAATTATTCTCATGTTACTGCTAAGTTGTTCTCAGATTACTCCACTGGAGTACAGCCCAGCTGTGGTTTTATAATGTGCAATTACACTGTGTTAAGTGAGGCTGGTGCTTCCAGGAAACAGGAGCGTTGATGGAGTGCCTGTGCTCTGGGAGCAGCAAAGTTTTATCCCTCTGCTGAATAATGGAAGTGTCTGTTTTAAATTGAATCCATCAGACTGGGGTGGCATAAAGCTGAGGAGCTTCACCATCACTCCACCAGTTCTAACCTTCATTACAGATTTACACTTTGGCCCCATCAGCAGAACAGTCTGCAGTGAGGAGCTTTTTTTTTTTTTGCCACGCCAGAACTGAAGGCTGAATTGTCTTTTTGGCGTATTTGACATTTTTTTGGTGTTGATCAGAGCTTCCATGCAGCTTCTGTCCTCCCTGCTGTGAACTCGTGCTTGTTGGGGAAGTCTTCTTGCAGTCTTGGCCTGGCAAATGTGGTGTGATCAATTTTCCTTCATGCAGGTGAAGTTCAGCCCACATATTTAGAGTTAATTCTGTTTTCCTCTGTATCCTTTAACACATTAATCTACTTTCTGCAGAGAACACAAACCACCATCAGTTCAGCATGACAAACCAATAGAAGCACTACGATGTATTATTTGACTTAGTCTACTACTTATTTCAATATGTTTTGGGATGCTTACCTGCTAATAAATGATAGCCAGTTCTGGTAGGTTTCATTCTATCACCCTATGCTGTACAGTGAAAAATAGGCAGCTGAATGAAACCCTGTTGGCCCATATTATACAGATAATTTTGTGTCAATAGCTTCTTTTCCTTGACCACTGTTTAATGTTGCACTGTAATAGCAGTAATAACTGCTTGCTCCAGCAGTTTTCCATGAATTTTTACAAAGTCATTGATGTGAAATTTGACTGGTGTTAAACTGCTTTTATCCCACATGCAATTGCTGCAGGCAGGCACCCTTCCCTTCTGCCTCCTAAATTTTAATCAGCATTACACCACACGTAATTAAATACATGCAGAGGGCACGTATTTTAGAGTTTTGAGCCTTGATTACTTGATTTTAAAATGTTTTATGGTGGAATAAAAACTTTACAATACCCCAGCCTACAAAAATGTAATCTTGTTGTAAAATATCACTCTAATTGAATTTGCATGTCCCAGAGACTTGGGAGGTGCTCTCAGGATGGCACTGGTGACAATGTGCAGCCAGGGTGAGAGTGGCACAGGTATTAACCCTTCTGGCACTTCCTGCAGGGCCACTCCTTTAACACATATTTGTGACATGTTTTACTCTGTTTGTCCTGGCTATTGCCACTAAAACACCGTAGGTATTTTGTTTTCTTCCTCTAACTCCTCCTGAGACACCCTTGGGAGTGTGAATTTGCTTCCAAGCCTGACATGAAGCAAAAAATAACATAAAAATTAAAACCTGTCACCACTCATCATGAAACTCATTTTTGAAAGAGTGCTCAGAGCAAGTAGGAGCTTCCTTGATGCTTGGCAGATGTGTGAGAAGTCAGAGAATACAGAAGGGAGGCACAACTTGATTAAAATGATCACTTGCCTCAAAACATTGGGACCAACAGAGCCATGAGGAATTTGGTCAATGTTGAAAGAGAAAAGGCTGTGGGGCAGCAGCAATTGTGGAAATTTTAATGCCTCCTATTGTTTTTTCCTTGACCTGAAGTGAATGGATTCCTTTCCTGATCTTTGCTGCTGTGTTAAGTAAAGAAGAATAAGAAAAAAGGGTTTTGTTTTAGCATTTTAAATTTCAAAAATTTTTCATGGGTAACTTTAAAGCACAACTTTAAACAGCTTGGCTGCACTGGCTGCTCTAGATTGGTCCTTGCCCAGACCTGTGCTGTGGCCATTCTCAGGTTTTTCTTGCCACCAGCAAAGCTTTGGCAACTTTCTTTTTCCCTAGTTGGCTTTCTTAGGGAATGACAGCTCTGTGGGGATATTTAAAAATATCTCTATAGTGTTTTTCTGTTTCAGGGTGCTTTCAGGGACTCATCTTGTTGGTGAGTGAAACAGGGACTAAAGAATGCCTTGAAACTTTCAGGGGTTTTTGTTAGTAACTTTATGCCACTACACAGGAGTGGTTTGGATGAACTTTTTTAATCATTAAAATCCAAAGTTCTAATTAGGCCATCCAATAAAGTGGCTTGAGGTAAACAGCAAAAGCACTTTCAGACTCCTTGACTCTGGTGAGAAGTGTGGATTGTTGGCACTCCTGAGACATCAGACCATTCAAATCTGTTTTGTAAAAAATGTTATTAGAAAACAGTAAAAAGTGCTACTAGAAAGGAGACAAAAGACCCTTCTCTGTAATCGTGGGAGGCAGAACAAAAGTGAATGGTGACAAGGGAGGTTCAGGCATTCAGAAGAAAGAACAAAATGCTTTCCAGTGGTAAAAAATATGAAAAGAACAGAACAGCTTGCCTAGGAAAATGTTGAGTCTCCATCCTTTGAGATATTTAAGAGCAAAACATCATCAGGTGTCTCAAGGGTTTCCTAAATTTTGTTGATTTTGCCAAACAAAGGGGGAGGTCTGGAGAGAATTCCACAACCTCTTGGAACATTATCCATATGCAATGTGTTAGACATAACTCTGTGCTTATGGATACTTAAAAAAAAAAGATGGGCTGAACATTTTTACACAAATGACTAAATTTTGTAAACTTATCCCAGTCCTAGTCTGACCAACTTAGACTACTGAGTTTGCAATAGGAGTGAGATGGTGTTTTGCTTCATAAAATATCAGTTTGGGGGATTTTTTTGGCTGGGTTTCTTAAGGAAACAGGGAAAAAAGCTTCTTTAAACCCTCTCCACAGCAGATCACTGCAATGCCATTTCTACATGTGTATAATGCACCTACAATGTGCAGCATGAGTCCTGCAGTGAAAAAGTCTCAAATACAAGTACTATAAAACTCTCCATTTAAAACTTACAAGTTTCTGCATCATTTGATTGTTTGGGAGAAATGTAAAAAAAAATATCCCCTATGAGATCCTGAAATGAAGGAATTTATTTTTTGCATGCTAAATGGCAAATTTCTGGGTCAAATGCCTGCCAGTTTAATAGGAATTAGGCCAGTGGCATGATAGCTCTGTACATTATTTGCAATTCAGGGAAGCATGAAATGTAGTCCTACCCTGTGCTGGGTCACCAGCATATTGCTGTGCTGACATTTGAACATGGCTGCATTCCCTTCCTCTCTGCCTTGCAAATGAGCAATTTGGAAATAAAAACAGAATTACACTGAGGCACAAGAGAGCAGTTTCATCACTCCTACTGATGTATTATTTCAGGGCAAAGTATTAGAAATTCTTGTATAATATTATAAACATGGTGTATTTAAAAGAGATCTACAATTCAATTATCAACCTTTTGTTTAAATTAATTAAAATTAATTATTTAATTTAAATTAAAATGGCTTATTTTACACACAATATTGGTATCCTCCATAGTGAAGCCATGGCAGTGCACACTGAGTGATATCTCTTTTAGTGATGTTGTGCAGTTCTGTCATTACTATAATCTTTATTAATCTGCAGAATGAGACAAAAGCATTGGTAAGATAAAAATTTTTTTCCTGGCTCCCAGCTTAATGTAAAGCAAATTTTTAGATTAAAATGAAATGGCAGTGTTGAAACCTAAAGTAAAATTTCTACTTAGAGAGTCACCTTTAAGTGAGCACATTTCCATCTTTGATATACTGGGAAATAAGTGATCCTCTTTATTAAAAGAATCCCAAGCCAATATAAAAAATAAAATACCTTCTCCTGTGTCTCTTTTTTCCTATATCAACTTTTCATGGCTCATAGGATACAATCATCTCGTTTTGAGATGGATTCTGGAGAATTTATATTGAGAGCTATTACTGGCAAGACAAAAAAAAAAAAAAAAAGAGAGAAAAGAGAAGCAGAATTATCTTTCAGAGTGATTGGAAAACATCAGCTTTAAAAACTGATCATACCACTACACATATCCTTGGGGAACATCCTGAAGTGTCACAGTTTGAATTTTAGATACAAAATTTTAATAAATCACGTTCCTTATGCAAGAAGATTCATTCTAATAGGACTTGTTGAATTATCTTTATGTGTCTTTCTAAGCCTTCCCCACTTACTTTCTCTTGAAACAAATTCTTACTGTTGATTTTTTTTTGGGAAGGTTTATTTGTATTTCATGCTAAATGGAATGCTTTTAAAGATAAGTAGTTTAATTTGCTCTGTAAAGTGCCAGAAGAGTTTCTTCCCAGAGACTTTCTGTCACAAACAAAATATTCTGCCAGCATTTGAGGTGGCATTAGAGGCTGCAGTCAACAGCCTTCAGTGGTAACCAGGTGAGTGAATTTGGGAGTAAAGTAAAGAAAATTTATGTTCCTTGAAGTTCACTTATAACTGCATGTCTAAGGTCATTTACAGTGGGAGTGTCTGATTCTCTTACAAAAGATTCTGAGCAGGACTGAGAATGATATTTCCTGTGTGTGATGTTGGCCCTTCCCCTGGGTGCAAGCATCACCTTGAAAGAACAGAAATCCAAATCACTGCCCAAATATCTAAAACCTGTCACACCTTGCCTGCAGTTATGAGGTTCAAGATGAGGTGCAAAGGCAAATATTTAAGGTGGTTTTCAATTTATGAATGAGTCATTACTGATATGGGCACTGGAGAACCAGCTATGACAATAACCTTATTTAAAAAAAAGGTCTTTTTTTTACCAGTGCTGTTTCATTTCCATCTGCCCAGCCATCACAACCATGAAAACTCTTCAACTAATTTTAAGTTTTTCTGCCGTAGGTGGTTTTTTTTTTGGCATAAAATACTTGGAATAAACATTTCTGGATTAAAATTTGGCCCAATTAGATCATCCTTCTGTAGGTAAGGACCATATAGCTCATACATATATTAATTATTGAAGACCTTCTAATTAATATTACTATTATTTAAAATAACAATTATGAAAATTAATACATGCTTAGATGTGATTTGTATGTTATGTTTGCTTGTATTTGCATGCATTTACACATAGATGATATTTACCTTGAGTTTGCAAATGCTTTCAGTGCCAATCCAGCAAATATTTTATACTCACCTTTGAATATGCATCTAAGCAAATGTTGAGCTCATGGATGCATCATTAAGCACACTGAAGGGCCTAACCTTATCAAACAACCTCTTTGGGTTCAAATATTTACCCTGAGCTAATAGAACATGATGTGCAGACAATGACACTGGAAGTTATTTGTATTTACATAAGTATTAATGGAGTGGTTCAAGGACCCTGTAAAGGGAACTTCATAAATTGGATGCTGTCATCTTTGCAACCTTGCCTGTAATTTTCCACTAGGGAGAAAAATATGATGGTCCAAATCACATTTATTACCAAAGCTGGGCAACAGTGTTGAAGTGAATTTAATGTGAATGAGCACTGGATCTTTGAAGCATCACATATGACACTTTCTGAAAGGAAGAAAACATTAGTTGGTGAGAGGACACTCTAATACAATCCCAAATACAAGAGGAAAAATAAAAACTTGAATCCAGAGGTAGCATGGAGCATCAGGTTGTGCAAATGACTCTTTTTTTGGGGGTGTTCCCAGCCAAAATACATCATTATGGGAAAATAGCCATGCTCAGTCAGCCTGGCAGTGTCAGATCTGATTCCCTATTCATTTCCCCTGTTAAAAAAGAGTTCAAAATAACTCCTTGCCACTCTATTTTCAGTGCTCCAGCTATTGATTCCCACACACTGCAATATCTCCCTTTTGCCCTTGTGTGTCCTGTACTTATTGTATGTGAGTCTACTAAAAATCAGTGAGGCAGAGAAATTCTTCTTGTTCCTGTGCCATGAAAGGCTGGTGCCCACTGCCCCATGACATCAGTGCATCCCTTTTGAGCCCTCCCTTGTGGCCACCACAGCCTGCTCTGGGCTTTCCTTTTGAATAAGCAAAAATACAAAGTAAAGAGCCATAAAGGAACAGCTGCCTGTGCTCACAGCAGTTCAGATTGTCAGCTGCCTGAAATATTTTAGTACCAATCAAGCAGCCTCTTTGTAGGAAAGCTTTAAAAAGAAAACAAAAAGTTAAAGGTTCCAAGAGGCAGCAGGAAGACTTGTGACTATGCAGCAAGTCACAAAATAAAAAATTGGTGTATTCACTGTGTGTAGAGGAATGGGAAATAAAACTTAGCAGAATCTCCAGCTCTTCTTCTGTGTGATATATGAGAGGAGAATTATGAAGCATTTTTTAGCTGGGTTTGTAGGGAGGAAACATTTTGCAAACTTGACATCCAAGGGAGTTTCTCAATTAAGAATAAAAAACAGAGCCAGTGAGCCAGGCAGAAGTACCACACAGCAGAGCCTCAGGCCAGAATTTTCTAAAGCATTCCTAGTGAGTGGAATAGTGACATTTCCACAAATACTTGTGAGGATGTTGCAGGTCTTGCTCTAGCAGGGTGTCACAGCTTTGCTTGGTCTCTCTCTCGTGTAGGTCTGTAGCTCAAACCCCCATCTGGCTCCACCCAGCTCAGAATTTTACTCTCTTCTCCTCTCACCCAATGTTTGGATTGTTGTTTATTAATTTTTAATTTGTATATTTTTATTTGGTTGTTTTTCCCCTTAGGGTGGACTCTGAGTTGGCTGCTCCAAATTTGGAGTGCAGCTGGGAGGAGGACTGATGACATCATGTCATTCCCTGATTTTGAATTTTTTTTTTTTACTCTTCTCCACAGCAAAACATCTCAGGAAAGAAACTGGAAACTGTGGGAAATGTGGTGCAGATTATGCTGTCTGTTCAGTGTGAAAATCCTGCTTCTGCATGGGGTCATGATCAGGAAAGAGCTAATGAACATACACACATGTTTTATTAATACCACCATGGCTTTAAGTAGTCAGTGTGGGTTCACAGTCACTGAGGTGACTTTCATGTTAACCATGTGAAAAACACAGCTTTTTAGATACACAAACAAATCTGAAAACACCACTGCACACCTTTCATCATTGCAAACATCAATATTGCTCTATGTCATTATGCAGCAGATTTTTGGAGCAGACTGGATAGAATTATTTCAATAGAATTATTGATAGTTGGAATTAAAGCTCCTTGTGAAGCAAAGACAGCTGAGAGTGCAGCTAGCCTGGACCACACTCCTACTCACAGTGCTCTGAAAGCTGCTGTCTGGAATTAAGGCTCCAGGAAAAAACCCTGAAATCAATGTTTTCAACTCACTGGGAGATGCTTAAAGTGCTTGTTTTAGTTCTGGTCTAAAGGACTTAGGGGGAAAATAGTGTAAAGAGAAAATTAAATGTCTTAATGCCTCAATTTAGAAAATTGCCAGGGTTCAGGCTTAAAAATCAGGTTTTTAATTTTGATCATCAATTAGGAGAGAAAAACCATTCCCCTTGCTTACAAATTGCTAAATTTTGATTTGATTTGATTTACAAGTCATCCCTAAATTCAGTCCAAATTTCCCTCTGGATTTTATAACTCTCACTGGGAAAATAATTTAGAAGACTACTGTTGATAGACTTCCAACACTTTCCATCTGAGACGTCAAACATTTCTCAACAGGGGAATGTCATAGCAGCTGACCCTGGGAGTTTTCAAAAGCCTGAATTTCTTTAGTTTTATTTTGTTTTGGTTTTTTTGGGATTTTTTTGTGAATGAGACTATTTCAGCCACCCCTTTCTCAGGTTCAGGAGCAACCTCTTGTCCACCAGGACTATTTCTGCACAGAGCTGATCCCAGCAGTTTGGCACTGTGCTGGTGCCTGTACTGGTTGTTTCTCCCCAGGTGCAAGGCACTGCATTTCCACTGGCTGGATTTCAGATGGTTCCTCTCTGGCCATCTCTCCAAGCTGCCCAGGTCCCTCTGGAGGGCTGCAGAACTCTCTGGGGTACCAACCCCTGCTCCCAGCTCTGTGTCCTCAGAGAACTCGCTGAGGAGATGCTCAAACCCTTCCCTGCTGCTCTCCTTCCATCCCATCAGCTTCTCTCTTTATCTGGGTTCTGAAAAACAACATCATCATTTTAAGAAAGAGCTTAATGATAGGACAAACTTGTCAGACAGATGGCTGCAAATTGCAGTTGTTAGAAATCCAGCCTAACAATACTTTAATAATTAATCACTGACAAGCCCTTGTTTCAAGCTTTTCTCACAAATGTTTCTCTGATGTAACCTGGTGGACAAATTCAGAGATTCTTAGACAATGATTTCCCCTCTTACTGAGGCACAGGATTATCTGCCTGGATAATGTCCTGGAACTGCAGAACTGCAGAAATCCTTTTCATACAGCAATAACAAAGTGCCTGAAATAGCTGAATTAGAGTAATTCAGGCAGTTCCCTAAGAACTGCAGATATTACCCACAATACACACACACATCTTCTCTGTAAATTATTTCCTAAAACTTCTAAATTTATATGTCAAAGAAACAAGTTTTTCCTCAGTGTAAAATTCGCTGAGAATGAGTCTCTACTCATTTGTTGAGGTGTCCGAATTTTGTAGCAAATAAACATTTATTGAAATTCTGACCATGTTTAAATTATTCAGTACCCACACTTTGAAGTGGGACCTAAAAAAGCCTACTTAATTTCAGCAGCTACTACAACATTTTTGTATAAAAAGTGTACATTTCTCTTCTCCTTTACCACCTTGGATGTGCACTTTCCATGGGCATTCTCCTTTTCAAAAGAACAGATGCAATCCATCTTTGGGAAATGAACAAGACACCAAGAAAGCTGCAAATTCCCAGTGATGCCAGGGAGTGTGAGCTTGGCTGTGGCTCCTCTGCCCTTCTCAATACCAGCACAGTGAAGGAATAAGCACAGGAACTCTCTTCTGACTACAAGAAATCAAAACCAGGAGTTTTATACCTTGCTCTGGAATTTAGGAGCTTCCAAAGGGACCCAGAATCTAGCACAGGAAGGCAGAGAAGCAAAATGGTTTTGTCACTCTTTATTTCTCAGAGATTTTACAAATCTGCAAGCCAAACAGCATTCTTAGGTACAAACTCTGTTTGCTGTTTTACCCGTGTTTACTTTTAAAATCCATTTTCCTAGTTTTTCAAAAGGCATAATTAGTTTCTAAAAAAGGAAAGAGAGCAACGTTTGTTTATGGAAGAGGCCAGAACAAGCAGCCAGAGCCATACCTGAATAAATAAAAACAGGAGCCAAGTGCAAATAGGAAAGGAAAATGACTGGATGCTTACTGAGAGACTGATCATTGCCAAAATGTTATATTTCTTTAAATGCAGTGACATGATTTAATGCTGCCACTTGAGTTACTGTCTCAGAAACTGCTGTGAAGCTGAAAGGAGGGAAAACACCCTTCCATCAGACACCACTTTTCCTCCTTGATGGGAAACTCTGAGGTACCTTGATAAAAAATCACCTTTTCCCCTCCCAAACTAGAGTTAGGCTCTGAACTGGTTCTCAGTTGGCCACCTGAGAGCAGGAGATAAAGGAAACTGAGCAGGGGTTCAGCCTTGTTCAGCCTTTCATGCAATCCCAAGTTTCCCCATAAATCACTGTCACAGCTGACAGATTCTGCCCCACACCAGGGTCTGGCCACAGGGTTGGTGTCAGAGCTGGTTCAGGGCAGCCCAGTGAGCAAAGAAAACAAAATCAGAAACCAGAGCATTGGCCAGACCTGCTGAAGGGCTGTGCCCAGTCTCACTGACCCTCAATGCTGTGCTTGGGCTGCCAAGATTTTGAGGTAAAAACCCAAAAATCTATGGAGACTGCAGCAGAACTCTCAGTTTAGGAAAGATTTCCCATTTCCATTTCCATGGATTACACCTAATGAGCTGCTGTGGTGCAAATCACTGGAAGTGTCAATAATGCTTTGAGCAGATCAAGGGCTTTTTACCAAGAATAGTTGTGTCAAGGTTAAGAGGTAGAAAAATCTGCAATATCAAGCATTGAATTTGCTGGCAAAGGCCAATGCAGTTGTTCCTTCTGGTGCAGTGCCTTCTTCCTTTTCTCTGAATTCCTGCCCATAATCCAGCACAAAGCTTTAACTTGAAGTACTTCCTAACCCCTGCATTGATTTGTTCAAGGAATGGACTGTGTGGTCAATCAAGCAACCCTGAAGTGATTAATTAGAATCTTCTTAGTTCATTAGATTTGTTATTATATGATATACCAATGAAGGAAACTGGCCCAGTAACTCTTTTTGCCAGAGGGGAAAAAAAAAAAAAAAACAATTGAAAGAAGATTTTGGCTTCAAAGGGGTTTCTTTCTAATCAAGATGTGCAGAAAAATTCCCCTCTTTTTGCAGTGCTGCCAAATAGAAGCATCTTTACACAATTTTAAAACTGCTTGACATTTGAAAATGGTCAAGATAATCAAAAGAGCAAATTTTATTGAATTAATTTTTTTCATGTCCAAACCCTTAGCACACCCTTGGTTTTAAATTTAAATTTTGAAAATGAGGATTAAAAGAAAAGACAGCCTGCAAGTTAACATCCTAATGTGCCATTTTGGGGATTGGGGTGATTTTTCTATCATTGAGAAAGATGGGTTACTGTGGGAAGAGAAATAGGATTGTGTGGACCCTACACGAGTTGGATATTGTGGTTTGACAAGAAGGCTCAAACCTGTAATTCAGCTGGCAGGAAATGACACCAGAACACAAATAAAGTAAGTAAGATAAAGTCAGCCACTGGGAAAAGTTCACACAGACAGAGGCTGGAGAGGTAAAACAAAGCTGTAGAATTTGAAGGATGCTGAAATAAAACATGAGGCCTCTTGAAAAAACAGAAACAGTTGTGTCCTAAAGAGCACCAACTTGCCATTGGCATAGGATTCTGCCTAAGAGAAAACAAAACAAAACAAAATAAAACAAACAAAACCCAAAACAAAACCAAGTAAAAAAACCCCAAAAACACCAAAACAAGGAAACACTTTTTGTCCAGCCTTCAGGTTGTAAGTCCAATAAATGTTCTTCCAGTGTCTAACTAGTATTATTAGTAGTATTATTACAAAACAACATAATCAGACAAATAACTGCCCCTGAATCACTTTCCTGTGCTATGGAATGCTCTAAATGAACCAGGCAAGAAGATCTCTGGCTGCTGGGGGAGAGGAAGCCCCCCAGAGGGAAATGCAGGCTGGCATCCTGTCAATCTGCTGCATCTCTGCTTGCCCAATCAAACCAGAAGACTGAAACAAACTCAGAGGATTTTCTATCACACATCAGTCTCCCCAGGTTAGTCAGCAGCATCAGACATGCCAGAGGAAAGCACAGAAGTTTTGGCTGCAAGCAATTTCAGGAATAAATAGGAAACCTACCCTGAATAGGGATAGGAATGGGTTTACATGCTGAACATTTGCCCTGCCATATTCCTTTCACATTTAAAAATGGATGCCTTTTAGCTCTATAAAGGCCTATTACTTCTGAAATTTCAAAAATGTCTGCAGTGTTTATGGGAGCTAAAACTGGGGAATGCATTGCAATGATTTAAAATACTTCTGTCAGTTGTCCTGGTACTTTTTGAACAAGGCTGGTTGCTTTTCAGTCTTTTGAAATGCACCTGTGCTCTCCTATTCTAAAACTCATTTACAACAAGATAAGGAAAGCTGCCTAAAATTCTCTTACTAATTCATATATTCTGGTATTTTTCTTTAAGCACAAACATTAAAGGAAAAAAAAAATCTTTGTATGATTAGCTAAAGTCATAACCCTATAAATTTTTTTTGCTTGTCCCTGCAGGGGCCCACAAACTTATTCATTTTCCTAATTCTAGCACTGGCATTAAGTGAAGATATTCCTGTTTCCCCAAACTGCAAATTTTAGATTTTATAAAGTCAGGCCATATCCTGAGGTATCTGACATCTCTCCAACAAAACAATCCTCAGTATGACAGCTGTGCTTTGACAGAGAGAATTAGGACAGCTTTGACAATACATCACTGAAGTGATTGTGATCTCTGAATATTCCCAGCAATCTTTCCTGACCTTACTGAGAACTGATGTTTTTCCTTGCTTTGCTCATCACTGTCCATGTCACCAGATGTGTTGTGCTACCCACAGGTCTTTTCCCAGAGTGGCAGCAGGGAGAATGCTGAAAACCAGGGCAGGAGAAAGCATAAACTGCTGCTGTAAACTGATAGAATCAACACAGAGGAATGAGTGGTTTGAGGTTTCTTCAAACTAGGATCCATTTCCATGCAAGGAACACAACAAATTTATAATCCAGCTCCTCAAAGTATGCAATACAGCATGGGTAATTTTAATTTGTAGGTACTGTTAATTATTCCTGTTCCATTAATAACCATGGGAACTTTTGTTTTTTGGTAGGAAATTAGAAATCAATTTAAAAAGTAATTACTTCATTAATTTAGTAATTATGTGCTATAACCACCTCAATCTTCTTTAAAATGAATGACAAGAGACTTCTCATTCATTATTCTATATGAATTTAAAAAGTGCTACTTTCCTTTTTAATCTTAAGACAATGAAGAAGAGCCATAGAAGATGTTCCTCAACAAGCTGGGTGGAAGAATTCAGAAACTGGAAATTTCTGTCAATACTGCAGCCAGAGAAAGGAAAATTGAGATATTTAATTGCTGACTTCAATGGAACATGGGCTCAAGGTCCTTTCTCTTAAAGACGTTCTCTAGGTAAGAAGAAACAACACTCTCCTAGGGCTTCCATTTTCCACATGTACATGTGAGAACTGAAAAAATGAAAACTCCTTGCAATGATTCTTTCTTGAATCTTAAAGAGGCAACTTTTTTTTTTTTTCTTTAATCCAGTGTGTGGTTTGTTAAGCTGCCTGCAAAGAAACTTTTAGGCGAAAAGAACAGGAAAGATCAAAGAAAGAACTTCTGTCTGCTGAAACTCTTTACAAGCCTTCAGCCAACTGCTCAAAATACAAACAATTGTATGTCCCGAATGCAGGACTGAAAATGGACCTTAAAAATATGCAGGAGTTTTCACAAAATAAGATTAGCTAGTTAAAGGCTTCACTGGATGCCTCTTTTTCAGTTAATCAGGCACACTCCTCACACATCTCTTACCCAGTTTAGGGAGCTTCTGGCTGTTTTCACTCTGCCTGGTGTGTTAGCAGCAAGGAGTCAAACATAGTTATTTGCATGTTTTCCTCCTCTTTCATTCTGCACTTCTCTGGGCCCATAATGCACGCTGACTTTCCCCCCAACAGGTTGAGTGATGAAAGGATGAGAGAGAAAGGAGAGTTGTCAAAGCATCAGTAAATTGGGATCTGTAGAAGTAAGCTGGTTAAATATTCAACATAAGCAGTTGCTGTGGCACCAGAAAAGCTTGAGAAACAACAGAGGAAGTGAGCAGTTTCATCCCTCCCCAAGATTGCTGTGGGGACTCTGCAAAACATCCTAAATCCCTGATTTAGTTAGGATGCAGAGCACTCCTATTCTCTCATTAACTCATGGCCCCATACATGTTTCTGTTTCCCTGGTGTGGCAGAACCTCTGCTGGGCTCTCAGAGAGTGCTGAGCATGGCTTCTGTTTCACTTGGGGGCCAAAATGAAGAAGGAGGGGAAATGTCCCAAGAGATGGAGAGGGCACAGGGTGAGAGATGGGACTGGGAGAACAGGTAAGGATGGGCACACTCCTCTGCCAGCAGATATTGAAATAAGCAGAGATTTGACACGGCTGAGCTCCCTGCTTTCAACACCAAGAAGATGGGGAAAACATCCTCTGGAGCTGCTTCCTTTTGCTGCACTGTGGGCAAAGCCCTGGTCAAGCTTTCATCTTTCTTCATTTCTTGCTATGAGCTAAATCCGTGTTTCTTGTTGTATCCACAGCCTCTTTAAGAATTCTGCATACACTTGAGAAGTATTAATATCTATTTTCTCCTACTTTTTCCCTGGCCTTTTAAAATTTAACCTGTATTTAGCCTTCATTAGCTCTTCTGTGTAGTTCTTGGCTTACAAGAACTTTAATATTTCTCACTCACCTGTAGACTTTTTTTAATCAGCCCATCCCTTCCCTGAAGTGTAATGTCAAAAAACTGGATGAAGCCTTCTAATTGGCATCTTGCCAGTGAACAGCTAAGGAATTATTTGACATTTTTATTTATATTCCAAGTATCACTGGTTGAAACAATGTCATCCAACTTCATGCTGTAGCTGTTGACACCTGGCTCAGAGAGTCTTTAAATTCCTTTCAAGTGAATGTCCTGACTTTGGGGTGTGACACATCTGAGGTTTTTACCTCTAAACTTTATATTAATGAGTGGAACTGTACCTCAGAAGTGCCTGTTCATGTTCATGGCTTCACAGAGTGGCTGGCTAAAACAAAGACACTCACCTGCAGTGACTGCTTTTGTCCAGATAAATACCATTCTTCATTTGCCAGCTCTTCTGGATACTGGAGAATATGGGATTGGGAACTGATCCTTGGATCATTGAGTCCTGTCTCCTGCACACACTGGGAGCCAAGATATACATATATATATTTATATAATATAGAATTCAGGAGCATCTTCACACACAAAGGCATTTCCAAGCACCCAAACACCCATTCCATGTGTAGAGAAAGATCAAAGTTCCAGATGCCATGTGCCTCAGGGAAAGAGGAAGGATGATGATTCCTCTGTGCTCCTGGGAAAGCACATTAATGAAACCACCCTGAATGACCCTAAAAGGCAGAAAAAAGACCATACCTACCCAGGGGGGTCAATGTTTGCTGCCAAACTGGCAAGGAGTTGGAATTCTCTGCCATCCTCAAATCTGACAGTTTTGGCCTTGTGTGGCTGAACATAGCATAGCAAAAGAAAACCCTGTACCCTGAGACCACAAACTGTAATTTAGAGGACTAAAAAATAATTAGTTTCTGGTTTGTATCTACATTTGTCCTCTCCTGAAACCCTGCACCACACATGTTGAGTGCAGTCCTACTGTTTTGTTATTTTTGTTATCTGCTGTCCTTATAGCAAAGGAGTGCTAGGCCTGAAAAATGCAGATTATTAATCAATAAGGAGTTCCAGTCCTGTGTCTCCTCAGATACAGACAGAGGATTTAATTTTCTGTGCATGTTAAAGAGTGCATATATTTTTTTGTGTAAAACAAATAAACACTTCTCTTTTTTTTTTTTTTTTGCCTGCAATGAATTGCAGTTAATGCTACATACAAAATGCTGAAAGAGTAGCAAAGTATTAGCATTTCTGAATGAAAATATGACATTTTATATACCCTTAAGGAAAAATATTGTTAGCTCCCTGGAGCTACCCTGACCAATTTAATTTACCACATCAGTACACATATGAAGCCAAAACTTCCCACTGCCTTTCCATCTACACACAAAACTCAGAGTATCAGACTTTTTTCTTTTTTCTTCTTCTGCTGTGTGTTTTGATTATATCATCTTAGACCTGCATTTTAATAGATATTCACATAGTTGTGATTCTGATCTCATTTAATTTGATCTCTGCATTTCATCAGAATAGAATTCAATTCTTAAGTGGTAGAAGAAGGTCAAAGCCAAAAGGTGGAGGCTGCCCAAAAGCATTCAGGAGCTGCAATATTTAGGTAAATCAGTCAGAGGAAAAATTGATTGGATTTCTATTCTTCATGCCTCTAGAGCTGACAAAGCCCTGCAGCAGGTAAGTTTTGTGCCAAAAATTAAAAATTTCAAACTGTCCCTAACCAGAAGATATTTAAGCCAAACCTAAAGGTGTCAAAACCAAACACCAACCACAGAAATTCTTTTTCCTGCTTCCAGGTTAAATTCAGATCACTTGGTTTAGGATGAGAAGTTCAAAGGTTTGAAACTGTGTGCATTTCAGCCCTAGGAATAGGGAAAGGCTCAGCTGAGCCTGAAAAGATTTGGTTTTATGTGTCTGGGGATGCCATGAGGCCTCAATGCTGCTTTTAAAAGAGTCTAAATCAGAAATGTTGAATGGATTACCTCATCATAAAGCACCTCTCAAATTTCTACACGCCTGAAGTTAATTTCACATTGTTAGTACAATAAATACTTGAGAAAAGCTGAGAATTATGTGCTCAGAGCTCTTGTATATCATGTGCCAGGTTTTCAACCTAATTTGGCACAAGCAGATTTTTCACTAACACTTCACTCTTTGGAAAAGGAAATTTAGCTTGTCTTTCCATATTAACATGTTCTTTTATTCCTAAATCATATCTTGATGATAAATAAATAACTTTCATCATTACAGGGCATTAAAATCTCCAGTTAGGAGACATTTAAAACATTTATATATTTCCACTTCAAATGTAAAAATAAAAGCAGGGAAAAAAATTGGTGTGTGGTGCTGAGGGAGAGCATCAGAGCAAAAATCTTTGAAAGATGAAGCATATGAGCCTGGCTGGCTGCCTGATGTTCTCTGTTAGGTCCTTGCTGAGACTTACTTGAATTTCAAATTGTTTTCTAAGCTGGTGAATAGCAGGTGCTTGCTACCCAGCTCATAATGAGTACAGAGGTCCAGCTCCATGGGGGCTTTTCTCCCTGCTTTTGGCTCTCTCCTGTACTTGTGAAGAAAAAGCACCAGACCTGGAAATTGGAAATTTTAATTGAAAGCACACATACACGAGGCAATCTCGTAGCTTTCTGAACATAGAGGGCTAAAAAAGAAAGCAGGACGTTGTTAATTTTTTATGCTATGTATGCTTTGATATATTTGGGGATGTGTACATTAGAGCTGAAAGCAGGATGTTTGCAAAAAATGATGAAATCAAACATTCACCACTTTTATTTTTTTCTCACCTGGGCAGGTTCTTGTTCCAGGCTGTTCATTCTAGAGGCAGAAAGCTGAGACAACAATCCAGGCTCTTTCTTCTGCCTAACATCTCTCTAAGGTTTAATCACAGAACATAAGAGCTAAAAGAATTTTCACTAAATTACTCAATTTTTCTCACCCTTCACCCATTAATCTAAGATTAAAGATTTTAACATGTTTTGGGACTTTGTGTAGTTATATCTTTTCAGCTCTGGAATGTGTGTAACACGTAAAATGTGCAGTCTGCTATAAAATTGCCACACAACTCCCCAAAATGAGGCCATTAATGATGCAGTAAAGACAAGTGACACTGAGGACAATAACTGGGGGGGGAGGGGGAAGTATTTAAATAAATTTGGAATGATTGTCATGATAGCAAAGGAACCTTTATTTACAAAAACCTGCAGACTGACTATCACCTAGTGCAACTCAGTGTCAGCCCATTGATTCATGGGGGCTTTATTGATTTATTGCAGACAAGGATCTCACCCAACATTAACAAATTCCATTTTAAATGAATTGTTGTAGAGATTGCAGTACCTCAGGTTTGTTTTTTTTATTAAGCAGTGAACTGATTGCATAACCTATTGAGTGAGGAATTTATGTATTCTCATTACTGAGGAGTCATCTGCAATGCTTTCTTGATGGATTTGTGTTGGATAATCCATAATTATCAGTGGCTAAAAATGACTGAAAAACTACCAGAAAAAAAGTCAATGGAAATGTTGATGGAGAAAAAAGTAATTCTGTATTTTGCCCAATACAAAATACAATATATACAAGCCATTCCCTCCAGGCAGGTGAGGAGATAATCTATTTTGATAGCTCTTATCATGAATGTAAAGCCAAGGCAAAATTGGATATTGCATTGGAGCACCAAGAGGACAGAATGAGAAGTGGTCTTTCTTTGCCAGGTGCAGAAATGTCATTAGCACAGGACACTTCTCGTTGATTATGTGGCAAAATGAGCTTTTGTTAACTGTTAATTTGGAAATTCTGGCCCTTTGCATCCTGTTTGTGCTCCTTTCTCAAGAGAGCTCTGGAAGTGAAGTGAGGTAAATAGGTAATCCCTGCTGGGGGAACTGGCTGGTGAAATTTAGGAGATTTGACAGTGATTTTAATTTCTGGCTTTGTTTTCTTTGGAGAGAAAAGCAAAACAGTTCCCTGAACCTCAAAACGTTTCTTCACAATCACACAGGAAGATGTATTTACTTGGGCTTTTGAACAAAGGGATCATGATGAAACTCCTGTGTTGGAAAGAAACTGTGATTTTATTTTGCTTTGCTTAGTAATAAATCTGCCAGTCCTTCAAAGTACAGATTTACTGTGTTGTGAAGGCCAGTACAGATGGAAATACACCCATTTTCCTTGCTGCATGTGCATCACCTGTGCAGCTCCCTCAGCCTTTTATTGCTTGTTGGCCAGTGGGAGCACATTTGATGGGGGAATTGGATGAATGGGGAAAGGGTAACCTTGGAAAATAATTCTCTGCCTGCATGGTTTGGGGAGATAATATGAAAGGACTTTTGTGTGTCAGCTAGAATGACTGTATGTTTTCTTCAGCCTCTGGAAGCATCAATTCCAGATGTGTGTCATCATCTCCCTGCCCATCACCAGCAGCTGAGGTTTCTCCTTCCAGCCTCATTATCCTTTAAACCACCCTTCATCCATCAACCTTTCTTTCACATTAAAACCCAGTGAGGGAAACATTGCTCACATCCCCCTGTCTTTTAGAACACAGCTGGTTTAAACTCTTTCATGTAGGGGAAATGATTGAAAAGATGTGTTTTGCATCTTGGTGGTGTGGGTTTTTACTTTCACCTTCTGGGCATGAAACAATGCAGATTCAGTAAATAGATCTAACTGTGTGTAATGAGAATGATTTCAGTGCTGTAGGTTCATTAGTCTCACAGTGTGAACTTTAATAAAAATGAATTTGACTAGATTAGATGTAATTACAGCAATTTGAGTGAAAATTTGTGTACCCTTACATGCTTATAAAAAGGGTGATTATTTTAAAATATATTTGGGTAAATGACAGAGAATAACATGCATGGTTGTCATATAGATCAGTGACTGTAATTCTTAGTTTACAGAAAAGGAACTTTCAATCACTGGGCCCAGTGGTCATTTCACTCTCTAATTAGACAAAATTATTGATCATCCACCTTTAATAACCATTACCCTTACATAAAGTCTATACTTTGTGTGAAGGCATGGAGGAGGCACAATCATCTCACAGTGGAGCATTCAAGCATTTCCAGTGTTTGCACATGGTGCAGAAGTCACTGAGTTGGTGCCCAAACTTGTATATAATTGAGCCAATGTGTGTTCCCTGCACATTATGGCTGATGGTGATGGTCTCACCAGCACTGGGAACCCTGTGCTGCATCTTTAGCTGAAGGGCAAGAAGGAACCACACACCACAGCACAGGGAAAGCAGATTAACTGACCCTGGCAGGTCTGAATAACCCTAAGATCATTGCAGTCACATCTACCCCCATTGCCTGAAACATCCCTTTCACCCTTTTTTTTTCTTTTTTTTTTTCTTTTCTTTTTCCTCCTCCTCTGTCCCCACAGGCATCAGACCTGAAACACCCTGCAGAGTGTGAGGTCCCACAGCCAGGCCCAAAACCCCCTGTTTTTTGCCAGCTTTTATTTTCAGGGTACTGCAGCATTGTGCAATGCCCACATTCTGAGATCAAATCTGATTATCAATCCTTTTTCACCAATAAAAAACTGTCTTGCTTAGGGAACTTGCAAATAGGAAATTTCCCAATAATGTGCAGCCAAATTACCCACCCAGTCTACATATGAAGGTCACTTTGGAGGGCACCATGGCCTTTTGCTGTTTTGCAGTCTTTCTTTCTGTCTCCATCACTCTCTGCTGTTTAAAACCACTAAAAAAGGATAAAAACTTGTGTTAGCAACTAACTTCAATACAGAAAAATAAATGCCTGGTTGGTGCCTTCTGTGAGAACCTGATAGTGCTGTTGTTTGAGACACCAACTGCAATCAAAGGTAGAGCAGTTCTCTTCTGGTTGGTCTTAAAAGTTAAGAAGTAAACAACCATAAATAGTGAAAAGATGATAAACTCCGTAGAACCCACTTCAAAATGTAAAAATGTTGGAGAAAGCGTTTGTCTGAAAAAATGTGATTTCTTTCAGTTCAAAGTGTGACCAAACAGAGCTGATAGAGTGACCTCCACTGGAACAGGGAGGTACATGGGGTATTATATCTCTACAAGCAGAAAACTTGTGCATATTTGATATGAGTAATACACAGAGACAAACTCTGTTCCATTCCACATTCACCTTGGTGAAGGTCATGTCTGGGAACTTGAAATTTTGAGAATCAGAGAGTTTAGACAGTTTAAGCATGTCTAATTGCAAGCTCATACCATCACGACATTTGGGTTTGAAGGTGGCATGAATGCCTAAGAACCAAAATATTGGTTTGCTTTTTAAGAAGCTCACCTCCTGTGATAAAGCTGTTTCTTTCACCAGCCAGAGCAGATCAGACCAATCAAAGCACCACATTCTTGAAGTTACAGGTTTGAGACGCAAAAGACAAAGCACTATTAGATTTAGACTTTGTGAATGACTTGGAGTATGAGCTAAAAGTAATTTAGGTGATAAGCAGTGCAGTTACTCTACACTTGATATCAGCAGTAATCATTTTAAAAATCACTCTGTGTCTCTGCACAGTTGGCCAAGCAGCAGCAGTGTTCAGTTATTCCCGTAATTCAGATTCCCCTGGGAGATGCTGTTTTACAGGAGGCAGGGATTACCAGCTCTGCTAAAGCAGGACTGAAGTTCTGGAGGAGGGAGCAGCTCAGAAAAATGAGATTGCCTTCAATGTGGATCATGTACACAGACAGCCAGGGGCTAAAACAAGTCTGGCTAAATACACAATATGTCTTTATTTTGTGTTCTGAAACTTGTCAATATGTAAACTGAAAAAAAACCCAGAAAATCAACACTTAAACATCCATCACTCCCTACAGAACATGTTTAGCACCTCTGAATTTTAACAGGTTAGCCTCTTAACCCTGTGCTTATGGTTTGAAATGTTTGGAAGCCACCATCTGTTTTAAAAACAATGAAATTTTATCCAATTCAGTTTACAGACTGAAGATAACCTAGGATGACTTGCTGAGCCCATTGCTGAGCAGCACAATCTCCACAGATAACAGTCCAGAGGTTTTTCATTCCAACATACTCTTTGAAAGTGTACACTTTATTTCTTCTTTTTAACCTACAGATCGCTGCTATCTCAATTGAAATTTGGTTTGTGTTTGTTTGTTTGTTTGTTTGTTTGTTTGTTTTCCATTCCCTTTCAGCTCCTAACTGTTTTGCTAGCTCAGTGATTTTGCCATTTTTCTTCTAGTGAGAAAACACGGATCCATAACTACAAGCCCGAAATTAATTAGATGTAGAAATAATATGACAACTATTGATATGTTTTTTATTGAGAGAAATCTTCAAGAAGTGAGGTTCAGGCAGAAAGGCAACAAGCAGAAGACCCCAGTCCTCCCCTGGGAGGTCATAAAGGAAAGCAGTTTTACAGAATAAACCTGTGAGACCCTCCAGAAAGAACAAAGGAAAAAGCAGCCCCAGTCAAACATGACCAAAGCAATAACTTCTGTGTCCTCTGGCAACCACAAGCCCATTCAGAGATCACTTTAAAAAGGTATTACCTGCTCAGTGCACAGAAAATGATGATGGGAATATGATCTGCTGTGCGTGTTGCTGGGTCCTGTAATGGTTATTCCACTTTGAGGCAGATTTTCAAAAGTTTACCAAGCTAAATCTTTTCCCCTCAGTTTGCAGCCTTCAGGCAGTTCCTCTCTCCAGTGTCTTCACTCCCATATTTCAGTATTTCTCAGCTCAGGCATTTAGGATGCTGGAGCTGATTGATACATCTAATTTGAAATCACTCAGATCCTGGATGGATTTGGGTCAGCTGTGGCCACCTAGGGAATGCTACTCTTTTTTTGCCATGGTTCAATTTTATTTTGATAATACATGAATTAATAATTAATGTTTGCTGAATGACCTGTGCTATAGGAAGAATGAGGTGCTCTGCGTGTGTATGGAGGCAACACAACAAAGTACTAATTTGTCAGGGGCTATAACACAAAGAACTGAGTGGATCTGTTGGATTTTCTGGAATGGCAGCTATGGAGCACCTTGGCCTTGAGTATTTCTGTTTGCAGAAATACTGCATTTACTGTGTAGGACTGGATGCCATAAAATCCCTGTGCCTGCTATACTCAGTGTAGGGTGAACAGGAGATAAATAAAAGTGACTTCAGCACAGCTTTTAGTGAAACCACCCTTGCTGTCCATCCTCTGGGGCACTGATGATTCCTTTTCTATTTTGTGGTGAAATTTAACCTTTGCAATTTTATGTTTACCATCTACTCCCAATTCCTTAGTGACAGGAACAGTATAATCTCATTTTGGGATGCTTCTCCCTTTTTTAGGGGATGATGGGACACAGTGATTCCATGTTTGTCACCACATCAGTGGAAAAACTGTAAGCATCTATCTTATTGCATGCAGAAGGCCCAGATCTACAAAAGAAAAACAATTGTAATCTATGGATTTCCTATCTTTTTCAGGCCAATTCCTACATTTATTTTGTTGGTTGTCTGGTTTCTCCTAGGGACTGAATGAAGACTGAATATAGATCTTATCTTTTGGATGATTGACAGAATGTGTGGTTAGACAAGTCTTTTTAGATTCAGACATAACCCCAGCATAAGGGATCTCAGAAAAAATACTGACTTTTTTGTAGCACAAACCACCCTCTCCCCTGAGTACCATCCTATTACAGTCATTGCTGTCAGAATAAAAAACTGTCAAAACAACAAGGTTCAAAATAAAACTCAGAAACCTCTTATGAAACATGAAAGCTCTGTGCCTTAAAATTCTGGATGGAGGAGAGCACAATGTGTGCACAGTGAAAAGTTTGGAGGGAAATAAAAGAAATCAAACCCCTGTGTTAAACCAAAGAAAGCTCTGAGAAATATTTACTATGCATCAGATCACCTGTAGTCTAATGATCACAGTGAACTCATTTCCAGTGGCATATATAAACCCAAATGTTAATCAGGAGAGGGGTGGGAGGAGGGAAATGGCAGAGCATGGGGACAGCTCTGGGTTATGTCACCACTCCCAGTGGTGAAGGTGACAGACGGGGAGGAGAGAAACCCTGAAAACCAGGAGAAAAGTCAGGCAGATTTAATACCTGCTACCCCCAAATCCCTGCTAGGGCAGCTTTTGGCAATCTCAGAGACAAGAAATGGAGAGAAAAGTAGTGGGTGGGAAGATCTTACCCAAAGGGAGGAATCCCTTCCGTGCCAACTTTTGCTTGGCAGCAAAGGGAAGAGGAGAAACACTTTGGATGGGCCCATCTCAGCAGAGGCTTGTCACATGTACTGAATCTTTCCTAGGATGAAGATTTAATTAGTTTCTAGGGATTATGAACCTAGAGCTTGTAATTTTCACTTACCTATGCAGCACTTGCTACAAGTAGAAACGAGCATCTCAGTGGGGACGTTCTTTGGTTCCTCATCGATTTCATTAATCCAAACCCATTTTGTGCAGAGGACTGAGATGATCCAGACTGCTGAAGCACCATTTTACACCATACCTAATCTAATCTAATCTAATCTAATCTAATCTAATCTAACCTAATCTAATCTACAGCAGGGCCTTGTTACCCAAATTCCTTGTCTTTCCCCAGAGCACAGTGGATCACTGTGTCATAGCAGCAGCTTGTGTATATATTATTATACTATATAAATTTAAGAACTCCTTAATAATTTTTCATTGCCTTGATCCTTTATGTCATTACTGCATTAGTCTATTGTGTTATTTTAAGTGGAAAATTATAATTCTACTTATTCCTCAAAGACTGTTGAATTACTGATGAGATCTGCATAATATAGCATTACATTTTATAATGTTTACTAACCCAAATTCATGTTTTGTTAAATATTTTAGGGATATCCATGAGAACTTACTCAAGACTTTTCCTTTTTTGAGTAATTTATTTCCTTGCTATAATTTTCCCTATTTAATTCTTCAATTACTATAAAAAGTAAAGGAGATTTATTTCTATATAAAACCTAATTCATGCTACCAGTAGGTAAAAAAGGATACAGAGAAGGGACAGATCACTCTCAAATTCAATTTTTGTTATTTGGCTTATTAATGAATGATTTTTTTTTTCAGAGTAATATATCATTCAAGTAGCTTGAAAGCTTTTATAGTTTGAGAATTGTCTTGTGTTTTGCCACATAAAAATAAATAGCGTGAAATAATTCATATAGCATAAAGTGTTTATAACCTGGTAGCAGTAAGAGATTGTAATTCTGAAGTGTAATTATACCATTGTTAAAGGAAAGACAAGAGAACAGTTTTGCAGGTTTTTATAGAAATGTATCTTGCAATAAGCACTGCTTTAGACAATGGTTTTTTTTTTCTGATATCAATCAATTTATTTTGGCTATCAGCAGATACCATCACTGTGCCTACTCAAAACAGAGACAATAGTTATTTAAGTGTATGAATGCAAACCCTCAGTGTCAAATTCAGCTCTTCTCCAGCAGTTCATGGTGGAAGTAAATTAATCTGAATGTCTGAAACATCCCATTGGTCTGTTATGAAGTTATTTATGGCTTTTAAAAATTGGAACCAGGACTGAAGCATTGTGTTCCATTTCGTAATATTTCATTCTACACTGTCTCAGACTTCCACAAAGCCAAGAATACTGAAGGGTTTAATCCATTGCTCCTTGGCCTGGGTGCTTATTAAATAGAATGCACTAAACACTACAAAAATAGGCATCAGCAAAGAAATTCCTGTCTCCAGTTTCAACTGTCCTGTCAAGATATATCCTATCTGTTACTGCTGCACGAAAATCAGAACTCAGCTTCATCCCTGAGTGCAGCACAGCTTCAGGAGATGCATGCACACACACAGGGACTGTCCTGTATTCTGCCTCAGGATCTCCTAATCTGTGCTGAGCTGTGAGTCTGCCTGCTGACATGGAGGAGTTTGCTGAAAGAGCAAGGCTGCTTGTGGGGCTGGGAAACCAGGCACATGATAGTTCCAGAGAAGTGTCTTAATAATGGAAATCAGTGCACTTTCTTCATATTTTTCACAGGTTTTCATGTAATCATAAACTTAATTTTATCAAAATAGGACTTGTGGAGGGGGGAGATTTTATTTAGCAGTCAGAACCTGTGTATATCAGAGGGATATGAGAAAATATATTTAAAAAACATCCTCAGTGGATCCATTTTTAAGTTAATTCCACTCAGCAGATGCCCTTCCTAAACTACTTTCAAATGACTGCACTGCTTAAGTTCAATTTCAGTGACTACTAAATAGCATCTTTTTCAGTGACATGCATGAACTAAACTCCACATTGCCATCATCTGAAATAGCTTCCTGTGCTTTCTATGGATTCACTCATTGCATGGTCTTGAAAGGTTTCCATGGAAAGAGACTGCTTGATTTCTGTATGGAAATCTGACATTTAGAGTATGAGGCAAATGAGCTGTGAAGAGGATGGGTCAAGTAACATCAGTGGGTTTTAAGTGGCCTCCTGTTTATTGGAAGCATGACACTGATTAGAAGCATGAAGCAGCCATGCTAATTTGTAATTTCAGCTTATCCACTTGCACACTGCTGGTTTGGGAGTGGCAGTCCTCAAAGATTTACAAAGAGCCAGAGAAAGTGGCCAGACAGTGCATTTACCTTCGTGTCACATCATTACTGACAGCACTGGCAACACTCCCTTCCAACTGCTCCCCCTCACTTCTGTAAAGCAAGGCACAACAGAAGGGTTTGAAAGGAAGGGACCAGCTTTAGGCAGCCCAGCTCTAACCCAGCCTGGTCCTTTCCCACTCTGAGCCTTGTGTCAGTGGGTAACAGCCCGGGCTGCCTGCCAGGAGAGGAGGATGCTGTGCTTGTGCAGCTCCAGTGGCTGTCAGTCACTACTGACACCATCTGCTCACTTCACTGACAGCATTTCCAATCTCTGCTCCTGCAAGGGAAATGGCTGCAGAGGAATTCTGCCCACACACCGTGAGATTTTTTTTTTCTCTTTGCTTCCTTCCTTATACTTTGTGAAATTATGCAAAGTTCCCAAGCAATCGAAGGTAAAATAATTTCCTGAGAGAACAAAACAGAAGGATCCATTAATTTTTGGTACAAAGTCTGTGTGTCTGATTTCCTATAATTAAACATGTCATGCTTGCTGGAATAAAAATTGCATATGTAACTGTCCACTATGGGGACAATTATGCTTTCTTTATGATAAATAAGAAATAGATTTTCATGAAAATGAAACTTGCACACAAAATGTGGCCAATATTTGGTGTTTTACTTATCAGCTGATAGAGTTTGTAGGGAAATACACGTGAGCAGTTTATAAGGAAGAATGGGAAAAGTATAAGGGATTAACCACTTATGATACATAGTAATAAACTAATGTTGGGTATTACTAACTATTCTATGATACATAAGCAATTAATTACCTTAACTGCTCTGAATCATTTACCAGCTCTCTATAATTTATAGCTCAAGCTTTATGAAACTTCTAAAGTTAGGAAAAAGCCAAACTGAAACTCTAAGGAGTTCAGGAAACTTCTTGAGTGGTTCCTTTGTTACACTACATGATAATGAAAACATTCATGTGAGCATGCAGTAATATGTTTGCCAAAATAAGATGAAGTTCTTCATTTCCTCTGCAGTCTTGAATTTTATTTTTTCACATAACTCTAAAAGGCAGAAATTTCATTTGTAGGATGACTATTGGTTAATGAGTACATATCCTTTATTCCCTTTTTTCTTTATAGTAGTGTCATTGAAATGTCTCTGAAAAACAACTGGAACTTGCAAAGTTCTGTATAATAAACATACCCTGTTTGGGTGAGGCAGAAGGACAATCTATCTTTTAAATTGCAGTGTAAAATAAAGATGTACAAGATTGGGTAAACATTGAAAGCATTTTGAACGTGGTAGCACACAGGTTTAGACACAGTAATTTTTTTCATACCAAAGTATTGTTCAAAATGATGTTGTGAAAGCAAATTAATTCAACCACTTACCATGGACCAGAAAAGATCAGAAAAAAATTGACACTGAAATTTGTGTTTCACATATGCATTTCATTTTTATTGCAGTTTGTTTTTACAAGAAGTTATAAAGATAAGTAGAAAAGGCACCTTTTGGAAATGTTTCCTGTCATAAAAATCACTACCTGCTATTAAATATTAATGTACAGTACACACTGAAAGAACAATTAAGTATCTATAGTACTTTAAAAATATTTCCCCATACTTCCACAATTGAAGAATATTGATGAACTAACAGAACACAAAGCTGTAATATTGAAACAAAATAAAGACAAAGAGGTTTCCAGATTAATGCCATGAATTGTACTGGCATTCTGTCATGGGGAAAAACATGGTGAGAACTCTAGGAAACAGAAGGTGTTATAAGTGGACAAAGCTGGAAATATTGTAAGTGGATGTAAACTGATTTTTTCAGCTACAAGAGTAAAAAAAATAGTTCAAAATAATTATTTTTCTTTGTTTATTTAAAGTGTGCATGAGAAATCATAATTTACAGGAGTTTAAGGGAATTTGGAGTGAACAAAAATAATGCCACAAATTATGAGGTGAAATATCCACTTTCCTACAGTAAGTCTGTCCCTGATAGGGAATAGTTTTTTCCAAGTCATTTATGTTTCCTTGGGCTAGACACTTGTTTTTGATGCCAATGGAAATGACATGTGTTTATTCCATAGAAGTTGCCTACTAAAAGGACCTGCACATTCAGGAAAATTTAAAAATGCTGCAACAAGGAATGGTTCAGATATTGATCTGTGACCCTGGGAATTTAATTTTTAAACCTATCTTTATCTCTTTAGGCCACATTGGTCATTTCACCTCTTTGGTCTTTATTTTCTCCTACAATTTAGCTCCAAAATGGGGGAGTGGAGGGGGGGTTTGCCATTTTCAAAAGCTTTCCAGCCATTCCTAAAACCAGAGGGGAAGAGTGTATTTTGATATTAGTCATTTAGAAAAATTTTTACATAAAATGGGGCTCTAGGTGTGCCCCTTGCTGGGGGCCAGTACAGCCTCCTGTTCTGGAACAAGGGGGAATTTCCTTCCTCCCCTTCTTCCCCTTCCCCTCTGGGCTGATGAATGAAAATTAGCCAATATTAACAAAAGTTTTTCAGTCAAGCATTTAAACATTGAGAGGGCTCTCACATAATCTGCTGGATCTGCTGGGGTGGTGACCAAAAGGAAAGAAATGGGGCAAAGCTCCTCATTAGGGGAGAGCTGCTGCTGCTTTGCCAGCAGACCCTGGGGCAGGATGCACAGCCACAACCTCAGCTCAAAGGAATTGGGACAAAAAATCAAAAATCCTGCACTGATCCCTAAAACTCCTCAGCAGCTCCATCTTCTCTTCATTTTTCAGGGCAGCCAGATAGAAGCAGATTTAAGAGTGTAAAGCAGTGGGTTCATTTTATATTTCTCTATTGTCTCCTATTAAAAGCATCTGGCCTGTGCTTGACACAGAGATGAAATTAAATGTGTGTATTCAGAGCAGGATATGCCACTTCCCTAATCAAGGTCAAGAAAGAATCACCTCAGAAAGAACATCTTCCAGTGCCTGGGTTGTCAAAACAGCACCTGCAGTAAATAGAGAGAAAATTCACTTTTTTTCTGTTATAGTTCTCAATTTATCTCTTTCTCTTGCAGTTTTAGTGCTGTTTTTTCTTTGTGCTAAAGTATTTTATGTCAGGGAGACAGAATTTGCCACTTTTCTCCCAACAGCTGCTCAAATTGGATGCCATTTTCACCTTACAAGCACTGTAAAAGTTATTAAATGGTTTGTAACATCCAAATAACTTACACTCCTAGCTGAGATGCATCCTTTAATATTTTGAATTCTTTGTCAGGTCAAAGGTGATAGGAATGCACTGGTGAAAATTCATGTTTTTAAAAACTTTAAAAAATTGAAAGCACATTTCAGTCATTATCCTGACTAACATAAGAAAAAGAGTAGCAAAGCTGGTAATCTGAGGAAAGCTTTCTTGTTTCTCATGCTCTTACTGGATTATTTTTCTAAGTAATTTTTTAAAACACAAATGAAATTAATGTTTCCTAAGAGAAAGAGCAGCAAAATTGGTAATCTGAGGAAAGATTTCATTCTTGCTTTTTGTGTTGTTTGCTGGGTTGTTTGTCCCCATCACTTCTTTAAACACAGGCATCAATAAACAAGTTGTATGGCACAGTAAGAATTTATGACCTGCAATTCAGCTGAGCTATGCTCACCCAATACCATTAGGTCTAAGTGATGTGTCTAAGCCTGGTAGTGATCACTGTAACAGAATAATCTGATTTTTTTTAAATGCAAGCATTCTGGATGCTTTTCAAGCAAAAATCCCAGAAACTTCACCCTGCAGCAACCACTAAACTCACTTGAGCAGAAGACACAGAACAGTTGAACAAGAGTTCCATGGAAATAAAAGACTAGAAACCAGCTCTTAGCCAAAACCAGAGACAAAATTGATTTATTTCTATTTTCCTTTCTGTGGAAATACCAAAATGCAGCTGATATGTCAATGCTCATAAGGAACAGAACTATTGTATAAGAAATGAAAATAGACAGACTAGAATATTGAAGAAATCTCCAAAACTACAGGACTAAATAGTGTATTTCTTAAAGAAAATACCAGTACCTTTTTTCCCAGTAAAGTTCTCCACTGCAAGTTAAAACAGGGACTGAACAGAGCCACTGTACATTAGATTACTGTACTAAAATTGCCATACTAATAACCTTGCTTAAGCACTATACATTAATTTATATATATGTACATAAGAAACATTATGTAGCAGTTTATTCTGTATTAAAATCACAATTGTTTATACACTTGCCTAATTTTCCTTCCTGAAAATGGGTGGCCAGCAATTAGTTTCCTATTTACCACATCCATTTTTGCAACTTTAATTTCTCTCCAAAGAGTAATGCCAGGACTTAGTGACACTGAACAGCAGAACTGCAAGGTTTTATGTTCTCCAGTGTTAACCTGCTGGACAGCAGATATTTTGCTAATTTTACAAATTTAGCAGCTTCATATACTTGAAATTATTACTAACAAATTATACCAAGTAAGAGCCTGATAAAATTGTGTGCAATTTTCATTATAGGACAAGGAATGTTTTTTTTACAGAGAATTGGGTTGTTCTTTTCCTGGTTCATCCTGAATATTTTTTGGGTTTGTGGGATTTCTTTGCAAGGATATAATACTCTACCTATTGCCTGCTTTCTGCTGGAGCCAGGGGAAACCTAAGAGATGAGGAAGAAACAGAAATTTGTGCTGAACACTATTAATATGCTACTTAACCTTGTAATAAATCCTTTAATAACCACCAGCTGCTCTGTTGTTATCATGCCCTTCTGAGCTTAGCTGGTTAAACCTCCCTCCTGCTTTTAAACTTCTTGGTAAAAGTAGCTTATTTTTTTTTCTTGCAAAGTCCATCCCACAGCAAATAGCCAAGAGACTGTGCCCCAAAATCCTGCTCATCTCCAGGCATGGCTGCTCCTCCCTATTCCCATGAATGGGGAAATGCACATGGAATTCAGCATAAGAATCATTTAAACTGATGTTTACAGCTTCAAAGGGAGAATAAAAGCCAGGCAAATCCTTTGCTGTTCCAGGATACTGTGGAGGATACGTAGAAATCATTCCAGGAATGATGTGGCAATGTCTCATAGTTAAAATTATTCTGTCTTCTGAAATTCTCACATGCTTGTGAGGATCTCTGCTGGCATTTTTTTAATAAATAAAAAAAAAATGTTTCCAGATCAATGAGCTGAGAACATTTTTGAAACATGTTCCTGTGAAAGCAAATAGAGAGAGTCACATATTTAGCTGGGAAAAAAAAATCACCACATTTTAAAAAATATAAACTTAATTTGTGTTATGCAGAGAACATAGGGGGAGGGAGACAAGTCATGATTTTTGAATGTTTAAGGTTGAGGATATTGAATTATTCCATTTATTTTGAGCTTACTCATGGTCCTGTGTCCTGCAGGCCTCAAGGATGAAGAGGCTAAAATGCCAAAAGAGAAGTCACTGCACAAAAGCTGCAGAATTTTTGCAAGTGAGCTTCCTCAGCTTCCATGTGACCTCTTTTGACTTCACCTTAGCTACAAAGAAGCTGCTAAATTAAGCTTTCAGAAAAACTCAGGAAGGTCCTAAACTCTTCTTGCCAACAGCCAAGTGTGGTCAGTGCTGGCAAAGAAAGTTGTTTCTCTTTTTATAAACTTTGCTTCTCTGCCATTTTCCCTTTGAGTGTTTTTCCCCTTCCAGGAATTCCTCCAGGATTTCTCCTTCTGCCCTGTCTCACCACAGTGACTCAGCTGGGGAAATAATGCAGCCTGCAGTTTAGCCAGGGTGCTTTCATCAAGAGGCTTTTCTGGAAAGAAAAGAAGATTTAAAGTGAAATTCCTTAGTTTAGCACTGATTTGGGCCTTCTGGTAGTTCACATGGGCAGAGGTGAATTATTAACCTTTGGGGAAAGGTAGCAGTGTGCTCACATTAAGTTCTCACCGTGTTTGAGGGTTTATTCCAAGTGCACATTGGGGAGCCATTGGAATGATAATAATGGAGAGCTCAGTAATTCCTACAACTCCTTGTTTTATTGCAGTAATCTCTGCAGAGAGAGTACAGCATAAACAATTCTCAACTTATTATTATTATTATGATTATTATTATTATTATTATCATCATCATCATCATCATCATCATATTTATTGCTGTGTTAATGTTCATCTAAATTTTTAATAAAAGCATCAGCACCTCTCTGTGTTTATGTACCTTGATCTCCATGTGCACTAAATTTAAGCAGAGAAACGGAGTAGCAGGCATTTTTTTGGGGTGCTTTGTTTGTTTTTCTGTTTGTTTGCTTCATTTTGTTTTAAAAAAACAAATTTCTTCTCATAGGGAAGATCAATTCTTCTTCAGAATCAAAATTCTCCCAGAGTGGAAGCCTCTGGGCTGAAAATAATGAAGTTTCTGGGAGACATTGCACGTGCAAAGGTATAATATTGATAAACTGCAGGGATCTATTTCTGAGGAAAGCTTTGTTAAGGAAACATTTAACATTTATATAATAATGTTTGTTTAATATTTCAATTGAATTTAATTGAAACAAAATAATTTATTTGACATGAGAGAAATGTATCGGTGTAATTTAAAAACTAATAAATCCTTTGCTTCTCTATCTGTTACTCATTACATTTTCTAGAATTTAAATAAAATAATTGAGGTAGTATTCACTGACCAGATTTTTGAACCAGTAAAGCAGAGGTTTCTAATGTGAGTAGGTTAAACTGTTTGAAGAGTTAAAACCAGCTTTTCCCAGCCATATCATCTTGGCAGACAGACTTGCTTTGAAGGTAGATTTTTATTTTCCCCTTGTCAGTTCATTAAAGTAAACCAGTTCAGAGAGTGATTTAAAGTAGAGAAACTTCTGAGGTATTGAGAAATAGGCAGAACAGTTTTCCTCAAAATGTATGGCTCTAAATGAGGAGTGAGAACTAGCAGTCCCATAATCCAGGATAATTTGGACCCTTGGAAGAGAGCTCATTAATTTAAAATAGCACTTTTAAATATGTTGCTGGTTTTTTCCCTTTTTTTTTTTTCCCATCAAAATCATGCCTACAAAAAATGTTAGACCCTTGTTAAACTGTAAGCTTTAATTGCAAATTTAGATTTCTATCTTTAGGCCTTCCTGATTAAAGTCAAAGTCTCAGATAAAGTTTGATGCAAATCACAAGTGGAAAGGAATAATTTAGTAAATAAATGGGAGTTAGCATTCACTAATATATGGGTGCTCTGAATAAATTGCATGTTACTAATATATAAGTAGTCTGAATAAATGACATACTTTATAACATATCATATAAGGGCAGTCACCTATAAAAAAAGAGACACTATGTTTCTTTTTATGTGTTTGCTGATCCTGTTCTGTACAGTTTCATCTTGTTTCAAGTCAATGTAAGGTTAAAATTTGCATCCAAACCATTTCCATTTTTGACAGCAGTGTAAGCAAAACCGAATTGCATCTTGCTAGCCACTCAGGGGAAAAGAAATATAAATATATAACATGCTTAGGTACACTAAACAGCCTTTTTGAGGGGGAAAAATAGAGGTAGCAGAGATCCTCCAAGGTGACTCTGGCTCTGAAGAGGTGGCAAGCTGTTATTTCCTCGGTGTGATGCTGGGCTGCCTGCTGAGGGATGCCTGGTGATGGGCAGGGCTCTGACAGGAGCCTGAGCAGCCCTCTCTTAAAAAGGTGCTGGGAGAAAGATCATCAAAGCACGATGCCTTTTTGAAGTGTGGCATCTAGAGCACATCCCCACAGCCCCTTCCCTCGGGTCCATCTCAGGGATGTCACAGCGTCCTGCCCGGCAGGTGATGGTGCACAGATGAGAAATCCTTACCCAGGTGTGGTCAGGAGGATAAAGTCAGAGATTTTCCTGGTTCTAAACACGGAGCTGTCAATGCCCCCATTAGTCAGAGTTACCAGGATGAGTTTATAAACTCCAGCCAGTGACTGAACCTGAAAATCCCTGAAGGATTTAAGTGTGCCCCACCTTGCCCAGGCGCTCTGCAGGCACAGAAGGCTGATCTGAGCTGTGTGCTGGTGGCCACTGAAACCCCACACACCTTGGCAGATTTGCAGCCTGCTTTTCTCTTCAGAACCATGGCATGTGTCCCTGCAAATGCTGAGCTGCTGCCACACAGAGCTCACAGCCTGCCCTGTTCCACATCAGAGCCTGGTTTGTCCCTTTGGCAGGCAAGTGGCACCGAGTGTCTGCCTTATGAAATAGTGACTCACACAGGTCTAAATTCAGCAGCAAACCAGGAAGGAGAAAGGCCCCAGTTAGTGGATTTCCTTCCAAAATTGCTTTTTCTTTTCTTCGTTTGGCATTGTGTCTAAAATAAACCTTCATTAAAAGTTACTCTGTCCAAACTCCAGCTACAGTGGTTTAGCAGAATGCCTCGGGAATTGTGCAGCAACAAAGTGCAAAGATCACCACGGCAGAATAAAAATTTAAAATTATTAAGTCTTTTCAAAACCCTCTGGTTATCTGTTGTTAAAAAAGAAAATTAAGAATTTGATGCCAGATGTAATGCTGACTTTTTTCAGTAGAAACCAGGATACTTGATAAGAGCATGATCCAATTCCTGGCACTGTCATGCATAGTCAGAGTTCTAGTTAAAGTGTTGCATGTAATGCTACATTCAGGGTTAGAACCACTTTTTCCTCTTCTATAAAAATAATGATTTAAGTTTCCTGACCCATGCTAAAGAAATTACTGTTAATTATTTAGAATATATTTATGCTAGAACTCAAATATGGCATTAAAAGACCCAGCTAGTAAGAGAATTTAATACACAACAAGAGGAAACTTGCAAATTTAAACCTGACTAGAAGTTGCTTCTCTGTTGTTACATATAAAAAATACACTTTACATAACAGTAAAAGGATCTGAGACTTTTCCTTTCTAAAACAGTCAAAGCCAAAGAGCCCCAAAGTCTCCACAAACATTGGTGAACAATTCTTGACTTAGTCACTACCTGGCCATAGTTCTGGGCCATGGCAAGCTTTGATCTTTCCAGGCTTCCACTCTTCTAACTTTGAATTCTCCTTTGAATCCTTGAAAGTTTGGGGCACTGTTTAAAATATAAGTATCAGTGTTTAATGAGGACAATCCATCATCTGCTTGTCAGCTCCTGCTGGAATGCTGTTGAGATCTCCCTGGTAATAATGGATTTTTGAGACCATCAATAGCTTGGATACAATCACTTCAGGATGCAAGAGCAAAGTACCTGGGAGAAAGGGCAGCTAAACAAAATTCAAGAGGGAAAAATACTTCTGTGAAAACATGTGAAGTTATAAGGAAAAGCCAGCAGAGATGTTAATTCAGCAGCAGAGGACCAGCCTGTTCTGAGAAGCAAAGGGACTGACACATCCCCATTTGACTGACAACTGCCTGGCTGAAAGCTCCATCCAGAGTTTCACCAGGAGCTGAGGAGCATAGCAATGTTCACCCTGGCAAATCATTATTCCTAGTCAGCTGCTGGGTGCATTAGCAAGTTTAAAAAAAGCTTTGCACTCCTCATTTGTGCACACACTGCCTGCAGAAAGTGTTTTAGTGTAAAAGCTGCTCCAATCATGGTGGCACAGTGAGGGGCTGGATCCCTGCACACACACACACACACACACACAGGATGCTGCCTGGCAGCAGATGTGAAACCAGCTAATAATCATCACATCCATCCTTAAATCAAGGTTCATTGAGCACCAACAGAGATCTTGCTCAGGTCTGCTGAAGGTTCAGTTTTGCCGAGTTTGTGACCTTAGCAAAGGGTGAAAGAAAATCTGCTGAGTTCTGCAAATAGCACAGTTTGAAATATATACTGATTGTTTAATAAATAAGGAGTCTACAGAATGGGTCTTTGGGCATAGAAATTTATGGGTAGCTTTATTTCAAGCCCCTCTACAATTCTTTCATTGATAAATTATACATACCACAGCAATATTCAACCTTGGATACATGTTACATAAGAAACTATTTTCATATTTGCTAATAATCTAAGTGCATATTAAGTTAATCTGAAGAGAAACTCTTGCTGAGGATAAACAGTGTCTACATAATAAATAAAGACTATATTTATGGCATATGATCTCTGCTGCTCCAATGGCACAGGATGTGACCAAGCCCAAATATTCCAAAATACACCAGTACCAAGGCTACAGAGCATGAGTGGCAGGCTGACATTAGCAGCATCTTGCAGTGATAACAGCAGACAAACCATGAACTTAAATCCTGGCTGTCTCAGAGCCTGGTCAGTCCTTTCTCTGTCAGCCATAAATTTCAGGGCAGTGCTCATATATCAGCTAAATCATTTGAATGGTCCTTCACTGTATCATTCCCCAGCTGGTGACTGGATGCATCCATCAATGAGGTGAGCAGCTTTTGCTGCAGTTGGAGTAAAATCTGTTTTTCAGTTTGAAAAGAAAGTCAGTGGCAAGGTTACCTAATGTTGTAACAATCTTCCTACTTAACCTTTTATGCCAAAAAACCTTGATGTAAGTGATAGCCACACGTTTAGGACACAGAAACAACATTTAGGCTGCTTGTTGTCACAAGAAGTGTGAATTTTAAAGTGTTGAGTAGTCCTGAACTACTGAACAATTTGCACTCCAGATGTTTAAAAAAACTCAGAATCTGACCTCCTTGTTTTGCAAGTATTTATTTAAATCAACAACAATGAACATATTTATTCAAGTCTATTGCAATTTGCTGCAGCCAGTTTGTAAACAGAGGTAAAAACGAACAACTTGCAACCCTGGGAAATGTATGGACTGGAAAAGATAACCTTAGGCTTGAACTTTCTAAACAAACCTGCACATACCATCATATAATTGAATCCCCTCCTGGCTTCTATGCATCATTTTTGCTTCTCCCATTTTTTAAAAGCTCCTTTAAATAATTTGCCAACACCAAAATTGCACGGAAAGAAAACTGCAGCTATCTCCATCTGCATGTGGATTAGCAGGTAGAACATAAAACTAATCCATTTTCCATATAGGAACTATAAATCCTAGGACCTGATGGAATTGGACTAATTAAGAAAAAATTAAAGGTAGGCAATTTTTGGCATTCCTACTTCACTGATAATTTTATGTCAAGCAAGTTAGGAAAGCACCAGATGAGAGAGAGATATGAAAGTCATTTACATCAACTAGCTTGGCTAGAGCTGAGGCCAAATGGCATTTAATGACATATATTTTAATTCTGAAATAATATTGGTTTGAAGTGGTGAAGGGAAAAAAAAAACCTTAGGTAAAATCTTAAATTCACAGTATTTTTAAGAGGAAAAAAAAAAAATCTTAATCCCTGATCAGCTGTTTGCAGACCCAATTAAACTTGTCAAGGGATTTATGTTTTGAAACTGCCTTTGGCTACAAATGCATAAACATATTTTGTGTGTCCTATATTTACAAAAGGAATACATTTCTCCTATGTCTTGATAAGATCAAAAGCATAATTTTCAAACCTGTGAGTGTGTCTTGTATCCATTAGTAGCCCAAACATTGCTTTGCCAGTTTCACACTGGTGAGAATTTGTTAAGTTATGGAAGCAAAAGTTGCAGTTGTGTTTAAATAAGCCCTTGGGCAACTGATTGTGCTCTTGAAGTTTTCTCATTCTCCAAGGAAATTCATCAGCTTTGGACAGTATTATCATTTAACATCTTCTGCAACATGCATGCATTCAAAAACAACAGTTTTGCCAGACATTCTCCAATATTTGCACACTGATTGACAATTTGCTGACAATCTGCTGTCCCTATCTGAGTCCTGTTAAATTGGAACTTTTTTTGGTCAGTGAAAGATGGTTTTACTTTCCCAAGTCCAGGACAAAACAAATAATCTGCCAAGAAGTTATTCTTAAAACCCACAGGAGTCACTCTGAAGGTTAAACAGACCACTCCACATACTGGGTGGTTTCTTTTTGCATCACATTCACTTTCCTAAGCATCAAAACCTTTACATCAAGTAACATTCTCGACTTCCTATTAGATGCCATTCTTCCAAACTAAAATTGTCCTTGGCAATTTTCCTGTTTAATTTAACAGATCCTGCTCGAAAATCTGTCTCCTAAATTCCATATCTCATTTGTGGAGCCTGCAGCCCACACCAACCCATACAGCCTTGTCAAGATGCTGACAGGTGAACCAGGTTTCAAAGAGTAAAATAAATACTGCCTACATTTCAGCAGGAAATCTCCAAGCAGACTTATTGACCTTTGTCCTGAACATTTACAAAATCCATTCTGGCAGATACCCATCATTTCCACAGCTCAAAGGAGAGAACCAAGCCTTGCCCAAGCCTTACCCATCATTTCCACAGCTCAAAGGAGAGAACCAAGCCTTGCCCAAGTCTTACTCAGTGTGAACAGCAGTACCTGACACAGGAGTGTATTTGCACTATGCAGAGGGAAGCAAATTATTACAAACTCACTACAAAACCCAGCCACACCATGGGCAAAAAAGTCTTTTTTTTCCTTCCTAATGGACTCTATCCGACTGATCAACTTCCTTAATATACTTATTCTCTGTAATGCTCCCATGTCCTCCAAGTTTTTAGAAAAGTTGACCATGGAAAAAAAAATAATTCGAATCAACTTTGTCATGAATAAGACCTCTGAATTGAGCTGGGGTTAAATGGTAAACTGATTTTCAGCTAACTGCTTCTCATGTAGTTCATTCTTTGGAATGCATGGCTGCAAATCTGCCTGCTCACACTGCTGTTTCCTAGGCTGGAGTGACTATTAAGTTTTGTAATTAGTGGAATGTAATTATTTCCCTTAATGGGCTGTAAATTCACATTATGCAATAAATCATTCTTATGTACACTTAAGGATTCATTACTCTTCTTAGCAACTGAATAGCATATTTACTAAGCACAGAAATGTTCAGCTGGAGTGCCTTGTAGGTTATTGGGAAAGCATTAGTTGTTCCCAAATGAACCCTCTTTGCTGAGGGAAAGTGGTTAGCAGAAGGAAAATTGTGGTTCCACCACTGAGGTTAGAAATAGGACTTGCAAACCTGATTCAGCAAGGCACTAAAAAAATATTTGCATATCACTTCCACTGGGATCATTTAGTGTCCTCCTTAAAGCTATTAAGTGCTTTCTTAAATCATCTCCTGAAATAATTGTCAGGGAGAGAGAATTGGTTTTATGACTAAAGATTTGTCAGCCAGGATAGGAGTGAGAGAGCTGCAGAGCCCATGGAACTGCTAAACCCAAGCCAGAACAACCCTAAGCCTGGCACATGCCTTACCAATTTTGTGCTTTGAGAGGGTAAAAAAAAAAGCTTGAAAAGGCTCCTGGGTAATCTCAGTAGAGACAAGGAGTAAAGTTTATTGTAATATTGCACTGGGCTGAAGACTCTGCCCTAATGTGGCCTTTAAATTGGGTCTTCCTTGGAGATATGCTATTTGTCACCTCTTAGTCAATTAAAGGAAGCAGAAACTCAGAACATCTTTGAGCACTGCCTTCAAGAACTGAGAGTGCAGGTAAAGGGAATTTACTCAATAGAGAAAAAATAAAGATTCAGCACAGAGTTTGTAATCTGTGTTTTCACACTGTTGGCAGAATTCAAATTCTTTCATATAGTAACCTAACATTTGTATAGCATGCATGTACACGTGTGCCTCCTCCATCCTAATATGGTTCATGAGGGGTAAACCAGTCCAGAGACACTTAACTCCTCAGCAAAATTAAGTTTTCTGTATAAAAAGGCAAGCATCACCCTTCACAAGATGGAGGATTTCAGTTGAAAAGCCTTCCTTGCATTTTTCCTGCACTACTTTTTTTGCAACCTTTCCCCTCTCCAAACTTGATCTTACCCCACCTATCTCCTCTTCTTATTCACCATCAGTAATGAAAGTAAAACTTTAAGAAGGGTCAGAATCTCTTTTCCTTGTTGCTGTCACCATTCAACCCTCCTTTACTGTGGTCCTGTTGCAGCAGGACTGGCACAGACAGGAATCCTTTGTATCATATTTACACAACATACGTGAGATACATGACTCTAATTAAAATAAGGATAAAGCTAAACCAGGAAAAAAGAAATTCCCATCTGTACCTGAGCCATTCACAATCAGTGTTGTCCAGATTTCTAAACTGTGCAGGCTGCAAGAATACCTTAATGTCCTTCAAACCCAACGTAGTGTTAATGATTGATTTAACTGAAAAAAAAACCAAAAAAAAACCTAGGCTAATCCAGATAGCAGCAATGAACTACATGCCAATAAAGGGAATCTGAAAATGAGTTTAACAGATTTTCTGCAGAAGCTGCTGCAGTGTAAACCTTGAAGGCATCACTTTGTGGCCAGCAAAGATCAGCTCTCTGTCTGTCCCAGCCGGATCTTTGAATGTGATTAACAAAGGTGAAGGGAAGCAGCTCCAGGGGATTGTCACAGGGATGGATGGATGGTTTTGGACACTCCCTGCTTATGCTGTGACTAAACTTCAAATCCTACTGCTGCCCATGAATTTAGCATGCCCCCACTGGGCACTGTCAGATCCCATCAGCTTTGTTCCCATACCTTGCAGAAATTTCTGTCCAAACACACAAATGAGTTTTTGCTCCCCAGAGGCTCCCCTGGTGCAGCTGAATAACCCAAAACAGTTATTCCAGCTAAAGAAAGGGCAACTACTCTGTGCTAGACCAGGGCAAAACCCAAAATTAAACAGCCAGAATGCTCTCCTAACTCGGGGTACACAGCACCAAAAGCACATGTTTGTCAGGCTTCAGAAAGGCTGCCTGGAAGTTCTGAACTCTTTAATAGGAATTAGTCAGTGAAAAGCCACTTTTTGGGTTTTTTCCCATGTTCTTGTGATGGGATAACAGTTCCTGGTTACTGAATACAGGAGCAGAGAGCTTCATGCTTTCCAAGAGCAGACCCTGGCATCAATCTGGTGTTAAAGGACATGCACAGCGCTGTTCAAGAGCAGCCTCCCCATGGGTTTAAGGACAAGCTGCTGTGAGGAACTTTCTATCACTGCCTGGAGTCTGGTTTTAGCTCTGCTGCCTCTTCCAGCCTAGGCTGTAACTATTGAAAAGCTCCCCTTCAGCCCCATCAGGACACAAGAATTCACCAAGAAGCCCTTACAACCTTCACAACACCTTTTTGACCAGCAACAGGAGCATCTGCTTGCTGTCTTCATACACAGAAGGAAGACTCTGGAACTGAGACAAGGAGGCATTTACTACGAATAAATACCTTTTAAATTTTTTTTCTCTAGATTTTTTGGCTTTCAAAAGGGACAAAGAATAAATTAAATACAGACAAAAAAAAAAATCGCTTTTCAGAAGCTGAATGTGTCATTTTTTCAACTAAATATGAAAAGCGTTTTTATGTATCATTTCCTCTGTCTGCTTTATAACTCTGTAAAATACCCTTAAAATACAAGGTACTTATATTAACATACTTATATTATGTTCAATAAAAGGGTCAATAAGAAGTTATTATGGTAACAAACTCTTTTTCCTTAATTGCTTCTCTGCTTACAATGCAAACCTTTCTCAAGGGCTTCTACTTCCATAAAATGTTTTGCAGCAGAGTACAAAGTTTTACAATATTGATAATTATATCTAATTTTTAGATGAATGAAACAATATTTCTTCCCTCTTCAGAGTCCATTCAGAAAGATTTGTTTCCAGGGTTATGGAATTGCCCGTAGACCAGACACTAACAAGAAAATTAACACTGTCCCAACATAAAACCAGGAGAGTGTCCTAATAAAAAAAAGCTCTCCCAATTTCAATATCTTTCTCTTACATGTACTTTTTTTATCCCAGAAAAGCTTTCAAAGGTATAATGACTAATTTTCATTCTTTTAATCTTTTTCCCTCTTGCATTTTGTGCTGGAAAATTTCTCACTTTGGACTTCCCTTCATATCCTTCTTTCCCTGCTTTTACTTTTCATTGCTCATCTGTTTCTTGGCAATCCTCCATTCTCCAGGGTATATCTAATGATTATTTAGGTTCACAAGCCAAACTGCAAAACAGCTTCTGAAAGCAACACCTGAGCAAATGTTTTGTGTGGAACAAGGTAAGGGCATAGCAATGATCCTTTTTAAAAAAAGTTATTATTTCTTTAATGATAAAACTTACATTGCTCCAAAACCATTTCTGTAAAACCTTGCTAAATTAAATGTATTGAAGGTAATATGAACCTCTGGGCTGCTCTGTCTTACAGTTCAAATCTCATGTGTGGCTGTGACTTAACTTCCTATCTTACTATCAGCCAAGTAAGAAGCCTCACAGAAAACGCATCCAAATAAGTAATTAAAAATTAAATCATGCCAAAAATTTGCTCAGGACTGCTGAAGACAGAGGTTAACTCAATGGAACACACCCTCAAAAGAAATTCAGTTTAGAAAGAGAACTGCCTCTACAGCCCATCACAAGGCTATAAAGAACATTTATCATCACAGCCTCGAGACTCAGATTTTGTTTTAATTGAATTAATCACCAATCCCCTCCTTTTGACTACATTTATATTCCTATATAATAAGCAGGGCTATGCCCAACAGGTGGCTTTAATTTTTAAAAGTATTTTTTAGGAATTGATTTTCCCAATTATCACAGATAATCAGAGAGTATTTCGAGCTGGAAGGGACCCAAAAGCTTCAAGTTCAACTCCTAAATGCATGGCAGGAAAAGGCCTTAGGGTGGCCAAATTTTTAGCTCTTCAATGAGTCCAAGTAAATTTTAAATATTAAAAATATTAAAAGGAAATCAATAGCCAGTTGTTAGTCAGTCTTAGTCTAAGCTGTGCATCTCAGAATGAATGAAAAGGGGGAAGCACAGAGGAGAAAACTTGATGTAGCAAAAGATGACAAATTAGTACAGCTTCTTCTCAAATTCACATTTAGTACAAGACAAAATGAGCAGGTTCAAAGGCAAGCCATAAATCAAGTTTATGAAAGGAGAGTGAGAAATTCACACACGAAATCTCTTGACAGCCAAGTCAGTGTGGATCACTCCACAAGCTCAAAATAAGTAAGAATAAATCAGAAACACACAAAAATTAATATTAGGAACAAATACCCAAAAAACCAGTGAGTGGGAATACAGCCTCTAACTGGTACAGAAACAATCCTGTCTGAAATGAAAACAAAAGGAATATTTACAAAAGTGTGAGAGCACAGTGTAACATATTTAGAAATCTCAGCAAGTGCCTAATGCCAGCCAATGATTTTAAACATTTATATTTGGGAAGACTGTGCCTAACACTCTTACATGCTTTGAGGTGTCCTTAATTAGCCCAATACAGATTAAGGTAATGACTTTTCTATAAAAGATCTTTAAGACTTTTTAATGAAAACAGATCAGGAGGAACATGTTCCTGACTTTCTCTTGGAATGAGGGAAAAAAAAAATCTATTGCAAAATTCAAGTATAACACTTGTTTAAGCCATTAGAAGTTGAAAGAATTTTGGTAAAATGTATGATGAACATTGTCTTATTCAAAAGTGTTCACACAGTGCTCTAGCCTGCCCTCCTTGGGCTCTCAGATAAAGAGCTGCTGGCAATGCAGACACTGTGTTCACTGGGATTTTCTGCAAGTCTGTCTTGAATTTAATCCCAGAAAAGTCTAGGGAGAGACCCTGACTGATCTCATTCACAGAACAGGTAGCACCTTTAAATAAACCAAAAGCATATCTTGCCTAAATTTTTATTCTGGACCTGTCCATTAAAGTGGTGAAAGAATGGTAATGTTCTTATCCTACTAAAGAAATCTGAAAAGGTTTTATTAATTAATTACTTAATTGGAGAAAATATTTCTGATTCCTACAGCAAATAGGAATGTGGCTTCAGTCCCACTATTTCTACCTGATTTATATATTTCCAATTCCAGTGAAGTGACACAATCTGAAAGAATAAGTGAAATATTAGCAGAAGGGACCCTTTACAGGAAAGATTTCCACACTTATTTCAACAGAAGATTCTTGGAGTCTTATTAGCACATTGTGATTATTTTGATGAAGAGTATGGATTTCAGTATTTAATTATGGTATATTAGAATAAAATTACAGGTTTCCTCATTGGATACATTTTCTTTAGGGTTGCAGGGCAACATTTCAGTTGCTATCAAAAGGTAGCAAGAATGAGGTAGTGAAACTAAGATTGCTTGGGAGAAACACAGCAACTCAGGGAAAAAATATTACTGAGTTTAATAGCTAAAACAGCTCAAAAAAAAAAACAAACCAACAAACCAGTGATAGGCTGATCTAGGTACAGTTGTTAAAATGCATTTATTCAGATTCTCATGAAGTGACTAGTTTAAAACAACTGTAGGAAGTTCTGAGTGAAATTTGAGAAAAAAATTACTGTCAGATTAAAAATATCTTATATCTGAGGTGTTGTCACAGAGAAATGGAATTCTATAGCTTGTAATGCAAATGTGTCTAGACAAGACTATTATCTCTAAAATTACAAATCTGGCATCACAATTATTTTAATGAGTAAATAAAATAAAAAAACCCTCCAGAAAACAATATTAATGAATTTTCAAATGACTTGCAGTATTTGTTTTTCAGTGCCATATAAATAAATTTGATGGAAAGCATTTGTGATGGGACAGATATATGCATGTCCTTAATCTTCAATATAAATTGGACAAATCTGTCAAAGCAAAAAGAAAAGTGTAAATACTGTGTGCTGTTTTTTAATAACCAATCTAATTTTAATAATAATTGAGCCTGTGCCTGAAGATAACAGAATTTGATGAGTTCTGGGGTTTGTTTCTTTTGTTGAAAGAAGTGCAGGCAACCTGAAGAAAGAGAGAGTCTGGACTATATTTAGAACACAAAATGCCTGTTTGATCTGTTATGCTGCAGAGGCTTTTCAAGAACAGGAAGAAAAGCAGATATAGATGTCAAAGGTTAGGAATGAGCAATCTCAAGCAGTCATTGACTTTCAGATCCAGACCACCATCATCTTGATATTCCCACCTCCCTGTGCTGGTTTGGCTATGAGCCCTTCACAGTTTTATTCACTGCTTCCCCCATGCTCTTTGATTGTATTCTGGTGTTTGATGCTTCAGCTAAAAAAGGGCAAGCATATAAAACCACACTCAAGACTGGAGCACATTCACAGAGGGATGTGAAGGAGCACTTGGAGAGGAGAGAATTGTTCCAGTATGGCTTTTCCACAAAGAAAAGATGCAGAATTCTTGAGTAATAAAACCAGATAAATTATATAGCCTTTCTGGAGTGATTTTGAACATGAAGAAATCATAGGTCTTCACAGAGATGGAGAAAAAGTGTCACCAGAGAGCAACTGGTGATAAGTCATTGATTTCAACAGAGTAAAAATGATCAATTGAGGACGAGGCTGAAACCCTCCCAAAGTCCTGGAAAAGAGCTGGGACAGTGAACCTTGGCAGAACCTGTCCATCCAAATTAGCACAAGGATGTTTTATTGCTGAACCCAGCCAAGACATCCACTCCCATACCACTGGTCCCCTCAGACCCAGCACTTCACAAACAGCTGCTCGTGCTAAAGTTGTTCCTTGCAGGGTGCAAGAGGCACATTTCTCTCAGACAAGGCACAGGCAGCAGCTCAATTAAGTTTTCTGGTGGGCTCAGCAGCTGCAGAGAGGGACAGGCTTTCAGGAGCGTGGCATTCCCATTCAGACTATAAAATAAGTGACTTGACACTCAAATTGAGCTCTTGCTCCTGCTAAAAGATTTGCAAGCCTTGCAACACTAGTGGGTTTATAAAAAATTGCAATTATGGCTACAGGAATATTTTTTTCCCAAATTTTGCAGCATGTGAGAATAAGATTCTATTTAGCTCTACATGGTGCAAATGAAGACATCTGCATTTGAATATTTCACCCTTATTTTGCTATATAGAGAATATAAATACCTCTTTCTCAGTGGGGAAAAATCTGTGCTTATAATACATGATTCATCTCATCTTGAAGCAGAAAATGATGAGGAAAATCACATTCTAAAAATGTTTATTTCTGCCCATTCATTATAGAGGAAGTCTACAGGAAAAAGACCATGGTATTATATATACATAGATATATAGATATATAGATAGATGTAGTATAGA
>WBND01000107.1:1241925-1284439 GCA_013398595.1 Tychaedon coryphoeus
AGGATTTAATCACTGTCATTCTTGCATTTCAGTGATGCAAGTGAGGACACAGCCTCAGAAAGCCCAGTTGGGAATTTAAGACATTTTTTAAGTAATAAGGAGCCCTGTGAACATGGATGGGCTTGGTTGTCATTTTTCACACTGAAGAAATATGCCTGTCTTTGGAAATTAAAAAAAAGAAACCTTGGTTTTTGGGAGGGACTTTAAAGCCCATCCAGTGCCACCCTGCCATGGCAGGAACATCTTCCACTGTCCCAGGCTGCTCCAAGCTCTGTCCACCCTGGCTTTGGACATTCCAGGGATCCAGGGGCAGCCACAGCTGCTCCCTGTGCCAGGGCCTGCCCACCCTCCCAGTACAAAACATCCTCCTAATATCTGATCTAAACCTTCTTTCAATTTGAAGCCATTTCCCCTTGCCCTGTCACTCCAAACCCTTGTGAATAGTCCCTCTCCATCTTTTTGGAAGGCTCCCTTCAGGAACTGGAAGGGCTCAATCAGGGGAGAGAGAGGTGGGGGAAGAGAGGGCAGAGAGGAGGGAGGGAGGTGAGGGAAGAGGGAGAGGAGGGTGCTGTCTGCATGTGTTTTGCTCAACAGCAGACAAAAATATACTATTTACACCCTCTTCCATCTATATATGCCAAAACTGATCTCAATATAAAAGCAGCCAGTGATTTTTTTTACCTTGCTTTTTCAAAGATAAAATAAATGGAATTTTCAAGTATTTCCAACCAGCTCTCATCCTAAACAGACATGAAGTTGTTTATATGACCACCCCCAATTTTTGAATTTTTTAGATACACAGCCTGTGAATTATCTGTATAAAAAGTGAAGTTCCATCCTGTGCTTTAAAAATAGTTCAGGTCACTGCAGAAGTTAGCCTGCATCTGAGCCTTTGTGGAATTATGGCTTTTGGGACTGAATTTTTAGCATCCTTTAGGATATGGACAAAGGTTTTAGAATTCTTGTGGACTTTCCTAGACAGGTTATGTCTATGGCAGTCAGCCAAAATTTGGTAGCTGTCTAAAGAAAACCATAGAGAGCAATAATCATGTGATAAAAATGTGGTAAAAGGGTCTGAAAACTTGCTCAGTTTGACACCTCTCCTAGAAGGCCACCTTTGGAAGCTGAGTCTGCTATTTTCACTGGAAACTTGGGGATTATTGAGGAGCAGACCTGATTTATTTTCAGAAATCCCTTTGGAGACATAAAGCATCTTGCAAAGATACCAAATATCACAGAGCAGCCACCCATTCCTGCCAAATCTTGAATCTTCCAACCCTCCCTGCTCAAGTGGGGAAGGCCATCAATCAATAACATCATAAAACTCATGACTGCATTTCATAGATACAGAAAATATGAGTTGTTTACAACAGCCTGCTTATCAAGAAATTAAAAGTCAGCAGAGGTTCATAAAATTTAAGGTAGAAGGAGCAGTGCAGATCTGAAACATTCCATAAACATCCATCTGTCTCTCTTAGAACAAATCTTGGCCAGAAAGGATGCAGAAGAATAGATGCAGAGGAATAAATGGCTCAGTTTATTTGGGATTCAGGGTTTGGGATTATTTTGGATTTTGGATTGTCCCTGCACATGCACCTATCCCTACATCAGAAAGGTTTGTCTGTTTAATATCATGGAAAGAATCACTCCCAGGCCTCTTCCAGAAGGAGAAGGAAATTCTCACAGGAAATAGCAGTAAATGGTAGCTGTGGCACAGGAGAGCAGAAGAAGAATTAAATCTGTGAGAAGCCCAATGGAAGATAAATGAAGAGTTTACTGTGGAACCACTGCAAGGGCCAGGTGCTATTTTACAGGCTGTGGAAAGATCCCTTGCATGCTTGCCTGGGAATTAACACATCATATTCATGAAAAAGCTTGTTTGTTTATTAATCAACTGAATAAATAGGTTTGATTGCCAGGGTTTTCCCACCTCTGCCCTCCTGCCCTCTCCAAAATCTGTAAGCAAGAAACTCTTTTCAGGGGTTTCAATTTCTTACTATAATCTAAAGTGCATTGCTATTATTTTATGCAATGTAAGATTTTGTGACACTTCTGTGTGAACCTGACATGGCAGAGAATAAACATAAACAATAACGGAGGAAAACTCGGAAGGGTAAATTTTAAATAAAGCTCAGTATCTAACATATTATTTTGCTTTTCTTTTTTAATAACCTGCATAAAAATAAGGCAGCCTGGAGACTGCACACTAACCATAAAAGAGGTGAAATCATTATACAGTATTACACTCTGAGAATCAACTCTGGGGATTAATAATGTTACAAAACATACTGGTGCTGACTTTACAGAAAAACAGGGTAAGCCACTATGACAGTGCCACATCCTCTTCTGCACACTGTGATTTTAAAAGAAAAAGCCATGCAGGAGAAAAGGAGAGAAAACCCAGCTGAATGAGCAGAGCTTGATTTGGGCAATGATGTAAAAGCCACTCACTCCTTCCAGGTGTTCAGTGCAGTTTGTAAGGCCTAAATCACCACATCTTGTGATTCAGCAGGTCTCAGAACAAAACATTCTGATTACACCAGGCTGCTGTTTAGAACACTCCAAAGAATTTTGGGGATGAGCTTTCTCTGTGCATATTAAGGAAAAATGTATTTAAAATACTTGTTCAACAGAACTCCTCCATGGGTAGGGGGAAGGCATCTCTGAGAGAGGTTTTGTTTTTTTTTTTAAAGTTCAAAATGAACCGTGGTGCAATCAAGAAAACTGCAGGGCTAAATTTGCACTTCAGTACTTGCTCCTTGGTAATTTACTGGCTTTAATTTTAGGGTGCCAAAGAAGCTTTAAAATTCACAAATTTGGGTGCTGTGAGGTGTCAAAGACCTCCTCCTCCACCTAAAACTGTCATCTCATTAATTTTGGCTTAAATGCAATCCTGCACTGCAGCACTTCACTGCATGAAGTTTTGACAGCCACTGAAAGAACTGGAGCTCCTAGGCAGGGACACCTGAGAATGCTGATAAAATATGAGGACAATTTAATGTATAAATAATTAACATGTAATTAAAGCTTTATTAAAGCAGACTTGCATTAGACATGTGCATACTGTGACTCTTAGTGCTTTTCTGAGATCTTACAGGCCTGACTCACTCGTTTTTTGCATTCTGTGTGTAGATCTTTGCCATGAAAAAGTTAAAAATTAATTGCTACCAGAGAGTAGTGTCTTTTGAACTACTGTAAATTAATGCACATATAAATGGTAATCAAACCCCAAACCCATTATTTTTCAAATTATCATGAAATATTACTATCGTTAACTAAATTTATTTCTATTTGCAGAATCTCCCTTCCTACAGAACAAATTGTTTCAGAGCTCAGCCATGTATAAATTAGCTATACCAGCATTGCAGAGACCCAACTAAATCTGCTGCAAAAGATTAGGTTCCACAAGACCTAAATTGCTGTTTCTGCATAAGTACAAGTAATTAAAAATGATTCATAGAGGCTGTGAAAATATGAGACCCTCCCATAAATATTGTGGACATCAGAAATGGGAGAGGCAGGTTTGATGAAGTGCAGGAGCTCTGATGCTGCTCTTTCACAATGAAATGATGCAGAGAAGGTCCCAACAAGTCACAGCTTCTCTGCCTCCATGGAAAAGACAGAAAACACTTCTGCTCCTCACTGCAACTCTTCTCCTTGTTCATTGTCACCAACCTGATTTTCTAATACAGCCAGTTTGTTACTACATTCATTCCTGAGAATTCATTATTTAATAAGTGCACCCTGGAACATGACAAGGGCTGGTTGTGGGTGAACTCACATATTTCATGTGAAGAGGAAAGTTTCACTAATTAGTCATAACAGGTTCACAAAACACAGTTTGGTGAATTCATGTCACTGAAAAAAATATTACACTTTGAAGAGGTGAGAAATCTATGGCAAAGTTTATAAATTATCTTTCCTCCAGACTACAGAACTTATAAAAAGATCTTCTCAAGGTCCTAGTTTAACCCTCTCTCTTTAGAGACAATCCAAAATATCCTGTGTCATACCCATAATTTTTTATGAGATAGGAAAAGACTATGTGGGGTTTAGTAGGCACTGCTGCTAATTTCTGAAATTAAAAGCACAGGGTAAGGAAATTAGAAAGTGTAACTGAACCTTTTACTCAACAGATCCTTTTTGTCATTTATTTGAGATCTTGACTAGTCTTGCTACAGGCCATGCCATAGAAAAACATATTTAAAATGACGGGGTAGAAAAGAATAACAGAATAAAATAACAAGAATTAATTTCTTTTTCAAGAAAGAAAAAAAAAAGGAAGTAATCTTTACAGTATTTTCAAGTTTTAATTGTGTTAAAAGCTTTACTGTCTTGCCATTTTAGGAACTGTTGGTTAAAAGTAGAGAGCTCCTGGCAGCACTTTTTAAGAGAGCCATTAAGCTCACCCCATACAAAGAAATACATTTCTAATTCTCACTTTCAAAATTTCAAAATATGAAGTTGTTTTAGTGCACCTGCTTTGTTAAACACCTTCTTTAAGGTCACCTTTCCTCCTGCTTTCCTCCCTGCTTCTTTCCCCACAAAGAAAACCTGACTTTTAAATTAATATCTAGAATGTTTGTCTTGCAATTCTTTTTTATAAAACCACTGAAATTCAAATACATTAGGTAAAACTGAATGTGAATCTCAGCAGGCTTTTTGAAGGTCTCTCATCACAGGTTCTTATAGAAACCAATCTGCCTTGGGATAATATGGAAAGCCTTCTAATACATTAAGAAGTACTCAAGCAAAAGGAGAGGAAAGCTGTGGGTGATACAATCCCTCAAGCACAGCTTTGTCATTATTTTATCACTGTGGCCTGTGCTGGAATTGGAGTAGGGAAATTAAGCCTGCTACTTATTGGAGAGAGCTGGAGAAGATCTGAGATGCCTTTGATCATAATTGACTACAGGGTTTCCTTTTCAATCTGTGAAGAAATCACAAAGCAGTGTTTTTTTGAAGGCTCTGAATGTGCTGTTTTGGATTTTGAAGTTAGGGGGTTTTACTTCATTTCTTGTGCTGTGTGATTTGCTATTTTTTCTGTGGAAGTTCTGATGTAACAAACAAACTTCTTCAGGTTGGTATTAGAATCCCATATTATCAATATTTTTCTGATGTGGCTTAGAAACAGGATCCCTTCTCCCTTGGAGCCTATAAAAGCATTGCTGTCAAAACCTGAAACTCCATTTATTTCTCCAGGGTAACTCTCTGCTTTGACTGAGTTTCCAGGCTCAACAATCTTAACTCAATTCTTATAATTAATCACTAGCAACTCATTTCCTTTGATTATATTTGTTTCTTTTGCCCAATACACCCAGAAGAAAGAGCCAGGACTACTCTGCTCAATCCATAATGAGCACAAGCTAATCTCCATTTAATAGCATGTAACTAATGACATCTAAATGACCTCTGCTCCTTCATGCCCCTGACTTCATTACATTTTTGAATAATGACCCTCTCAATAAAACCTTCCCTCATAAGAAGATTTCAGCAGCATGAGCACAGATCCAGGAAGGGAAGCAGCTGTGATTTAAACACAGGCCCACAGCAAGGCTGAGCCACTGCCTTAATCCAGCCCAGCCCCTCTGTTGAGCCTTGATTTGCAGGAGTCCTGCAGTGCTCAGACACCTGAGCAATTTCTGTCCTTCCTCTGAGCTGAGCTGCTGAACTCACCTGTAAACTCAATTAACACCAAGGATAACTCAGTGATTTCTTCCCTGACTAGTCACTGGACAGTAGCTGAGATTAGTTGCCACCCTGAGGAATACCAGAGATAAAAGAAGTACTCCAGATATTGCAATAAATTTAAAAAAATCAATAAATTAAAAAAAAAAAACAACAACAACAACTAAAAAAAAAAAAACAAAAAAAAAAACCAAAAAAAAACAAAAAACAAACAAACAAAAAACCCCCACCCCTAAACAAAAACAGTAGGTATATATATTTTAGGGTTCAAGAATCTCAGAATCTTCTTCCAAAAGTAATTTCTGATGTAGATCAACCTTGTCCTATTATAGCCACAGCTAATTTCATACTCTCAACTCTTGCTCTGTCTCTGCCCCAAGAATTACCTGGAATAAATCTACATCTTGCTAGGATCCATGTTGCAGAGTGACATCCCACATTTCAAATAAAGCTTTGGGAAGACAAGTCTAATTTTGTCTTATCTACTGTAGTTGTCCAGCATGATAATTTTTTAATAGGTTGGGGTTTTTCTTGAAGATCTAAAGGTGAGTTACCTAGTTATTAAAAGCATTTTTATATCCTCAAATCCTTCAGAGCCCTTAAACCCACACATCCCCGAGGCAAACTTTATTAAGTTCACAGACTTCTGATGTCCAGCAACAACTCCATAAATCTGCAAGGCTCTAACACCTCCCAGTGCCTTCTTTAAAGTTCTGAGAGCCCTGAGGCAGCCCTTGCCATCACAGCATGGCCAGAAGGCACCAGGACAGGTAGGGGCAGGTGGAATATGGGCACAGGAAGAATTCAGTCCATGGAACTGGGAGGTTTGGCACCAGAGAACAGGGGAGCAGGCAGAAAAGATCCTGGAGTTTGCAGATGCTCCAAACATCCCTGTCCTGGTATAATCTGTGACAAGGACACAAAATAGATTCTGACACAAACCTGGTGTGTTTTTTCCTACATCTGTGCATGGCAGGAAGGGCTCCCCCACCCTTCCTGTTAAAACTTGAGGTGAAAGGATGGAATTCAATCCAAAACATCACAACAATTAGGAAAATGAGTAAGAACTTAAAAATTTGACACTGCTGCAGTTAGTGAGGAGGCAGAACACACAGAAGAGGGGGAAATCCCCAATGTCCTGTGTGAGCAGCAGCAGCAGAGCACAGAGAGGGAAGAGTTTGTCCTGCTCTCCCCAGTGGCAGCAGCTCACTCACAGAACACCACAGAACACCTTAAATTTATATGTAAGGACATTGCAAGAGATGACACCCGAGTACAAGGAAGAAAAGCTGCTAAAATATATTCATCAACCATTAGCCAACAAAAGCAGCCTCTTTCCAGCTCTTTGAGGGCACCACAAGCAAGTACACAAGCATCAAAATCAGCCAAAAATCAGTTTTTCTGATTACAGCTGAATTAGTTCAAATTGCTCCAAAACTTCTTGGTATTTCCCACCAAATTAAAACTGAAGCTGGAAAACTGATCACATGAGAACAGAAAATTGGTCTTTCTGCCTGTAGCTTCATTTTCAGGGTTGGATAAATCCTCTTGCTTCTCTTCATAGTAGATGGAAACGGAACATTTAAAACAGAAAGACATGGAATTTATGAAAGAAACCCTGGATTTTCTTCATCAGGTAGAACATCCTTGATCACTAAAATAATGGCACCATTGTATTAGCCATTCTAAGATTCTGCAAATAACTCATTTTCTCTCCTTGTTTTTGGCAGTTGTGACAAAAAGTCTACCAAATGTATCTTTTCTCAGCTACAAGAAATTTTTTCTTCATCATTAGTAGGAAGTAATGCCAGTTGAAAAAGAAATTACCAGAAATTCCAGGAGACTCCCAGGCAAAAAATGCAGTGAACACACACACACAAAAACTTCCTACCAGCAACTCCAGCATGACAACATAAAATCCTGGCCCAGATTACAAATATGCCTTTACAAATATACACACTTATTATGCCATGTACTTGGCCAATGAGCAAACTTGATAAGAATGAAGAGAGTTATCACTTTTTTCTGTAAGAGCAGGTTTCAAAGGAGGTAGAGGAGGACAGAGCTCGTTCAGAACAGAAAGGCAGGACTCTACAGGGAGAAAAAGGCAGGTCAGACCTAACTTGTGGTGTCTTTTCAGGATATGAAATAGAGCAGCAGCTCATGTCACTTCAGAGGAAGCAAATGCCATAATATAACACCACAGGCACATTGATGGGCTGACATAAAGAAAGATAAATTCATCAACAGATATGGTTTGTTTGACATTGAGTCTGGGGAGCTGTGTCTGATGGCTCTGGTCTAACCAGATGATGGAAATTTTATGAACTTGGACAGCAGAGGTTTTGACTTTTGGGGTGAAACTGTGCAGCAGAAACTGTTTCATTTGATTCAATTCATTGGAGTATTGATTTTCAGGGTTGATGATTTATTAAAGTACCATTTGGTACAGTTGGATCTTCCAGTAATGATGATGCTGTTACTGACACTGAAAATAAATCACTGTAAATCTTTAAAAGATTACAAGTACTTAGCCAACAAATTGGATGTCCTGGATTGGAAGAAGCTTGGGAATTCCTCCTAAATGATATAGTGACCTTCTTTTTTCTCTCCTGTGGAAGTGTTCTCCTCTTTGACAACACTGGGCAAAGGACAAGTTTATTTAACCATATCAGGGAGTTTACACCTCATTCTTTACCTAAAAAGTCAATTGAACATGCAAAGTGTGAAGTACACATTTAATTTACCTTCTTCTCTGCGAAACAATCCTGTGTGAAAATCAGGCAGTGATCTAGGAAACTGAAATACTCACCACTGGTGCAAATGCTTACCTATCTTGTGTGGAAAATAACTCAATAGTTTAGAAGATCCCTGGGCACACAAAAGACAGTTCTGTGTCCCTAAGTAATCTCTTGTGTGTCCACCTGGCAGCTGCCTCCCAAATATTTACCCCTGAGGAGGCTGCAACTTCACAGACCTGGAGGATTTCCCTTCCCTGGCACTTTGTCACTGTTTTATCTGCTGACAGTAATTTTCAGCACTCACCTTTTTAATTAAGGCTGCCCTCAGAAGCAGACAAGTCTTCCCATGGGGAAATGAGTGCAGCCAAGATCACCAACCCTCCCCTCACCAATCATGCTGCTGCTCATCAGGCTGCTGCTGTATTGCTGCTCCATAATCACTTTTAGACTGCCTGAGATGTGATCTCCAGTGGAATGGAGTCCATTCTCTGTGCTAAACAAAGATACAATAAATGCTCAGTGGCACTGCACATTGTGGAAATGCATTTCTACAAAACTAAATTACAGGAAGCTAATAACTTCACAAGGGGATTATGACTTCTTTTTTCTTTTCTTTCTCTTTCTTTCTTTTTAAGGGCAACTAGTTTATTACGCTTTGTAATAAACTTTATTTCCAAACCCTTTTTTTTGTGTGTGTGAGAGAATAACCTTGGTTACATAATGCACTACAAGCAACTCTACCTATTGACATTGTCACTCGGGTGTTCTTAAATAAAATTCTCTCAAATATTCTGTCCTATTTCTGAGTTTATTCAGGGTCTCAGACTGTCACACAATCCCCCTTGCTTAGTGAAGAAAAAAAAGAAGAAAAAAATCAAAATAAGAAAAATAAAGAGAAGGAAGGAAGGCAGGAAGGCAGGCAGGAAGGAAGGCAGGAAGGAAGGCAGGAAGGAAGGAAGGAAAAGAAAGAAAGGTGAAGATGAAATCTATACATCTGCAGAAAACCCATTGAGTCAGCAGTGATTTGCTGTTTGGGAATTGGAAGTTTTGATAAGTCTTGAAGGCCACATCTGTAAAAATGCTTCTTTTTAACTTCTGTATCATGTAGTTATCTTGGGGCTAAAAATCTGTGCTTGGTTGAATATAATATGTTAGGTTCTCAATAAATTCACATGAAAAATACCAAATTTGTTTAAAAAAAAAAAAGAAAGAAAAAAAGAGAGAGGAAGAACTAGCAGAGATACCAAATCTGTAAATTAAGCTTGTTTCAATGTAAAAAAAAGAAAAACTGGCCATGAATTATGTTTGGCTTAAGCCCTGGCAGCTTTGTCATGAGTTTTGTAGCAGAGCAGCTGCAAATGGATCTTCTCTGCTAAAGGCTGTGAGCAGCCTCCTCTGAGGGGGAACAATCAGGGCATTGGGCAGGGTGTGCTGAGCAATCCTGTTTTGATTGGTGTTTACTTCTCTCTTTTTCTTGTCTCTATTTTCATTTATCATCATCATCATCATCGCCATTATTGCTGCTATTTTCTTTTATTTTATTTCAATTATTAATCTGTTCTTGTCTCTACCCATGGCTTTTACCTTTTTTTCCCCCAGTTCTCCTCCCCATCCCACCAGTGAGGATGAGACAGTGGCTGCATGGCACTCAGGAGCAGTGCCCCCAAATCACAGCACTGCTTTTCCCTACAGGTTCACCCCTTCCTTGTACCTGATGATAACAAGGTGAAGCCTTCACTGGTATTTCAAGTGGGGTCATTCTCTTGTTTCTGACCTGTGTGTAAACCTCTGTGGCCCCAAACCTGACACTCTCTCTTACTTAAAATGAATTTTTCTTGGCAGGTGACTTGATTGAATCTCCTGTTAGACTAAAGACTGACCTATAACTGTGAAGGAATCCTAAGAATTGGGAGAGAGAATTTCTCCCCTTAGCACAGGCATCATAGGAATCATCAGGAATTAAAGCAGAAGAACAAGAGCTAGACAGAAAAAACATAAACAGATTAAAAGCAGAAGTGATTATTTTAGTAATTAAACATTTCTTAACTGAAATTACATGAAATGCAAAAGCAGCATGAAAGGTCAGGAGAGATTTTCAAAGAGTGCTCCAGAGGAAGGGAAAGGGAAAAGCAATTAAACACAAAGATAGAAGGTTATGATGCATAGAAGATTATTGCAAACAAGTGGCTGCCAGCAACAAACTGCATTGTTTTGAATGTTTAATTAATAAAATAATCTTTTTCATTAACCATTGCCACTGGGGAAGATAGATTGGAAAAAAAAAATGCAGGAAACAAAACAGACAAATTTTTTTATTTGAGTGCATTTACATATATGTGGAAATCTGAAAATTAATTTTGTTTGTCTTCAGAATGTTAGGGTTAAAAGGAATAAAAGGTTATTACTGACCCTGCATGCTCAGGTCATGTTTTCTTTAAAAGAGCCACCAAATTTGACCACACAAATGTTTGGATGGGCTATAGGATGAAATTTTTTCTTCACTTTGTTGTGCATAATACTCAAAGGTAGAAAAGGCAGCTGAGGGAAACAGCATCCTTAAAAGGAAAAAAAAAACTAAAAGAAAGCCCAGCACCTAAAAATTGCAGTTCTGAGGCAGGGTTGGTTAGAGCCTGTTTTTAATAGTGTCAGGGTTGTGGGTTCAATCTCTGTATGGGCCAGTCTCTTGAGAGGTGGATTTGACAATCCTGGTGGGGTCCCTTCCAACTCAGAATATTCACAAGCAGGTGATAATGACTTTGTGTGAATAATGCCCCCCTTTATACCCTTGCCAAGAATTGAGATTGAAGATGTTTGTTTTTCCTTTCTAAAAGGAAAACACTGAGCAGAGCACAGTGTAATATTCAGTCTCTTTCCCCTTGCTCTCTGCTCAGGGAATGTTTTGCTGTGCCAAAACTCTCCCCTTCTGCCTTCAGCATCAGCCCATGAGCAGAGCTGAGCTGCTCAGAACTCTGACACCATCCCTGATTAAAGCAAGGCCTTGATCAAAAGCAGATTTTAGACTCCCAGCTCACTGTTCTGTGCAAGGCAGTGACTTTGTCACACCACATGAATCAAAAGCCCCACTGGATGTTGTAAATAAAAACACTCTAAACAACAACAGCAGCAATAAGGAAGAGAGGATCTTTGATCAGGCTACAGTTAATTGATTAAAATGTCCATTTCATTGTCCTTTCATGTCTGAGCTGCAGTAAACAACATGAGAGAGCAGAACTCAGCGTGCAGTGGTAGAAAGGAGGCCACAAAGGAAAGCCTGGCAAGTAAACAAAGATTGAAAAGAAAGGGAAAAAATAAATTATACAGAATAAATACAGAAACCTGCTGTGCTCATGCCCAGAAGCTTAACCCAATTCTCCAGCTATGCCACTGAAAGGCAGGGGAATTAAAAACCATCAGCAAATCATGGACTCATATTTGCATTTCTTTTCCTCACTGTAACCATATGATACCTTCCCTACCAAACCCACAATGTGATTTGTGCAAAACTAACCTCATATAATGCTTCCAATATGAAATGGATTAAGTGCTGGGGAAGGATATTGACTTTCATTCTAGGGAAATGTGACAAAAATCCTTGTCTTTGGTTAACAAATAAACCAAGTTTCCCATTCTGATGTAAGTGGAATTGCTAGAGTTGCAATTTCTCTCTCATCTGAGAGATATCAGGGTGGCACTCAAGATATTCCAGATATTCTCAAAGGCACTTAGACATATGAACAGCAGCAGGGGCCACTGAGACATTTGAGGATGCTCACAAGTAATCAATTTACAGCTCCTTTTCTGTGCAGTGGAAGAGCCACACAACCCCTCCTCCCCTCAGACAACTCAGCACACTCGTGCTTCACCTTCTTTGAATCTTCACTCTGGAGATCCAAAGCTCCCTCCACGATTCAAATAGAAAACCTAGAGACACCTGTCTCACCCAAGTCCATATTTTTTAATTATCTCTTTCAGCCTTACTATTAAAAAGACATCACATCTTCATTAAACAATGATGTTCAATGCTGCCATGACATTTGTAAATGGACAAAATTAATTGAAACGATGCTCTAGAGTGCTAATATTGTTCTTGTTTGCATTTTTACTTTTGTCTAAAGAACATCAGTGAGATTCCTCAAAATCATAAGACACTCAAACAAAATGTTTTAAAATTTGGATTTTATGTGTCAAGGCATGCAAATCAATAGACACTGACAGACAAAGCAATAGGGAGGTGAGGCAAGGGAATTGTGTCTCTCATGTTACACCTTGGTTGAGTTTTATTAAAGAAGAGAAAAAATTACTTCAGAGATCCTATTTTATCCTGAGCTAAAAAACATGTGAATACAGCTGTTTTAAATGAAAGTAATGATATTTTCCCTAAAATCAATGGTGCAGCTGTAATAACACCCCACTTGTGTCATTGCCCAGTCTTGAACACACATGGGGAGACACAATTGCTGTCTCTTACATCTTTACCACTTCTGCAGTGACTGATGCTTTTCAGCCCAAACATCCACCCCCAGTGCCAAGCCTGATCTCTCTTTTTTCCTCATTTAACAGCCCAAATGCACATCTCCAGTCACTAGCTGGATTTGAGGTTATTGCCTCTTGCTTGTAGTGTGAGCTCTGTATGAGCTACTGGCTCCCTTCTCTGAAAAACATTAAAACATTGCTCTGCAAACACTCAGAGCTGCCCAATATCCCACCTGAGTCATATTGGGCTTAAAATATAAAAGCACTGATCCTGCCAGTACTTACTGTTGCTGGGGAAAAAGTGACTACCATGAATAAAAAAGAAAAATCTACGCAGAGTGTCATCACTCCTAGAACTAAGTTAAATTATTAAGTAGTGTTGGTGTAAAGATTGCACATTCAGATGTTTAACAGGTGCAAAATCTAGGAATATCAGCTTCTGACATAACATGACAATTTGCCTGAAGTATTCCACAATTTCCTTTTCTTTGTAACAGTGCAAACAATTCCTCCACCTTGGAAAGGCAAACAAACAGTTGGGTGCAACATATTGAACAACAGCCCACTAAAAACACTTCTGTTCCAATAGGCAGAATTGCAGCAAACCTCAAGATAATATGGGCTTTTATGGAATTTTTATGGATCCATTAGCTTGAATAGCTGCTGAATTTTTGAACTAGAATAACAGATTTGCATATATTGCCTCAAATTTTCACCTTGCAAGGTCTGTTTCCTAATTTTGAATGATGAAGGCAGCGATATAATACAAGAGTGTGCCTGAATAGTGCATTATATGAACTGTAATACTTTTTATTCTCTCTAATTTATTAATGTGCCATGCTTCAAACAGCAGGGGCTTTTTCAATCATCTCATTGAAGTGTCAAAGATGCTTAGTACAAACATTTCTAAGATATTCGTTATTAGACTGTTCATGCATTTTATTTTAGCAAATAGAGAAACCTCTCATTTCAATTTAATTTTAATACTCAATTCACAGAGAACATTTTCACATAGTTTTCAAATCTACTAGTACTTGTCAGGCATAGTCTTCTGGTTGGAAAGAGCAAGTTTACAAAACTTCATTCCCACAATTTCACTGCAGAATCATTTTCATTTAATTTTATTTTAAATGCAGAAAAATGCACAGCACTCCTCTCCTCTTACAGCTCAGAAAAGTGTAAAGGAGGGTAGGTTCTCACCTAAGTGCAGTCCATCACTGATAAAAATTCTGGATTTTTGAGGTTGAAAATGAAGACAAGGCAGTTTTTCCAAAATATCAAAGAGGACCTCCTCTTAACTACTTGTTTTGTGGAACCTTCTTGAATACAAACAATCTACATAATACAAAATACAAACAGTTTTATCAATATAAATGGATATTTCCTTTGCTACAGAAGAGTAGATTTTTAAACTACCAAGCTATGTATATAAATAACCAGGGAGAAGAGCAAGACAGAAAAAAAATGCTGAGACAAACACAAGGAAACTGCCAGATAATCTTTAAGGATTGCACTTTAGCTAAATTACTGGTACTGATCTTAATTATCCAAATGGCTCCATTAAACAAATGAGATGTCTGAGAACCACAGGAATATGTGTTCTGATTTTGCTCCCCAAATTGTTTGATTAATATGCTACAAAGCTAATTAATCTGAAGGCAAAGCATAAGTTGTGCTTCATATTGCACAAGTTATCTGCTGTTAACTAGTAATACACCCAAAAGAGCTTTGAATCTAAAGGGTGCAATCATTATTCATGTTTTCTATTTAATATTACATTTTAGGACTGCCTAAATATTGCTGATCTTTCTCTTAAACCCAACAATAAATAGCATAAATTTGAAGATTCCAAAATTCACCAGAGAAGTGTAGACAGACCTGCAAAATTCTACTTCAGCAAAGTTTGTAATGTCATTAAGTACAGAACTGAAAATTACAATGCTCAGGTTGTGGGACTGGGATTTTCCAAACAGCAAAATTTCCTTATGATTTTTTTTAACTCCTAAAGCAAAAATCCTGACACAATACAAACCCTGGAGATGGCACTTAATACTTGCCCCAAGCCTGCCATAGAGAAGACCTCTGAACCATGTGATGGGGGATAAATTCATGTCAAGATGTGCTCCATGAAAGAGGAAAATCCTTTCCTCATTCTGCTGCAGAGGAGTCGAGCAGCCTGCATGTGAAAAAACAGGGAACAGGACATTGGAAAGAACTTTAAAGAGCAGAAAGTTCACAAAACTTCATGGAATCATCTTAGAATGTCCTGGGTTGGAAGGGACCCTAAAGATCATCCAGGTCCAACCCCTCTGCCACAGGCAGGGACAGTTGAAAAAGTCTGTGATAAATTGTCAGAAAAAGCAGGACAAAGTAGCTTTGATATCCTCTACTATATGGGAAATTTGACTTTGTAAGATTGACAGAAAAGTGAATTTACTTATTGCAATCATCAGCATTAATACATATGTTACATGTGATAATATTTATACCCAATTGAATCATCATTCTACTACTTAGGGAAAATTTTGCTTGCTAGCTCTTCAATGCAACGAAGTGTAAGGACTAATTAGGTCTGTGAAAATACACATTCTGCTAACTTTGTTTTTAATTCAGGAAAGTTCCTCATGGACACTTGCTCCACTTAGTGTGAAAGTGAGATATGTGCTGAGCTTAAGTGAAAAAGATTTAGAAACTGCATTTCCAAAAGGGGGTCTATTAAAAAAAAAATCATGATCTTTCTTCAAAGATGCATTGAGCTGAATTGTATGTGAAATACTTGAAGAAATAAAGCAGAATAAGAAATGGTACCATCAAGGTGTTCCAGCTACTGACGAGATTTAAAGCATATTTTTTGGCTAGCAGCCAATTACAGACTGCCACATGCAAAAGCTTACATGCAATTTGTCAGATTTCTGTCAGAGGAATGTTTTAACTGCCTATGGGATATATGACAAAAGAAATAAAAACAGCAGATGGGATCAGAGCACTGGTTTACTAATCCACCTAAAAGCACTTACGGGAGAAAAGAGTCAGAAACTATGCTAATAAAAAAATATATTCTGTAATCACAAAATAAGACCTTACATTATGCAATGCATGCCCTTGTGTTTTAGTACTTTGAGAGGATTTCCTTCTCCATTTTGTTTTCTCTCTAACCTACATTAGCCTACTGAAAAAAATCCAAACGAACCAAAAAATCAGTTTAGTGCCTTATGTTTAAAAAATATGTATTAGACTACAATTTTCTCTCTTTTAGAGCTTTATATGGCCACAGGAACGTACTATCAATATAACAGGTAAAGTTTTTTGTTTTGTAAAACACACCTTTGCAATTAATCAGAAATTAATCCCAGAGTTTATCAATTAGATTTGTGTGCACCCACAGAAACTCATTTTCAAGCAAAATATTTGCTTTTTATTTTTTCCATTTTTCACAACAATAAGAGTTCCCAGTTGAAAGAAAAAAGCTGTTGCAACAACAAAACGCAGAAGCAGATATATTAAACCAGGAGATGTTTCTTTTGATGGTGAATTTCTCTTTATATTAATATCTACACTTTTCTAAGGTCACTTGTTCTGTTCAGTCTGGGGAGGAGAGAGCTCATCAGAGTCTGCAACTTCCTTGTGAGGGGAAGGGGAGGGACAGGCACTGATCTCTGCTACCTGGTGACCATGATTTTGGATATTTTATCTTTTCAACTAGCATTACCCAATGCTTCAGTGGAGACTGGAGAGAAGAATCAGTTAAAAAAAAATACAAGAGTGAAATGCTAGAAAGATGAAGGGGAAAAAAACATCAAAAAGTTAAGTGAATCAGCACTTCAAGTGGAAAGGTTGAAAAACCAGCCATCTCTGCTATATTTGGGAGCCTCAAAATCATTGGAGTTTGTCAATGATGAAAATGCTGCCTCTTGAAAGAAGGGCACTCTGGCAGCAGGCATGAAAGCAGACAGAGCCCCATCCTGCACAGATCCCTCAAATGTGGCATGGAAGGGGGTGTGCAGGGAAGGAGGGGCAGGAATGCTCACAACGAGACCTGCTTGGGACAGAAATGGGCAGAGGAGGAAACTGCAGGGAGGAGAGGAGGGTTGGAGTGTGGACTGGGCATAAAAGAGAGAAAAATATGGACAAAGAGATAGAGAGAGATGTGAGAAGGTCCAAAAGGGGAGAGGAATTCAGAGCATAAGAGGGGTGTTTCTAAACATGCCTAGGAGTCTAAATGGACAGACATTTGAAAGTAGAAAAAGCAGAGCTAAAGTCCAACTAGGAGAGAGGAAGTGAAGTTTTACATGGAGCAGTTAAAATTGCGTTCTTATGTTCACAGCTCCCCATCAGCTGAGTGCATGATCCGGCTGAGGCAGGAGCTTTCAGGAAAATCATGGATGTGTCAAAACAAAGCTTGTGGTTTTCAGGTCTTACAGCCCCATCAAATCATTGTCATTCTTGTTTTGCAGATGGGCACTTGCTCTTGATCTTTTCAGACAAGCAATAAGCAAGAAAAAATAAAATGTACAATTTGAGATCCTCTCTCATTCTGACCTTGGAACTCCTTGGAATGACCAAGGAATTAAAAAAATAACTCCAGCTAAAGTCACAGAGGAACAGATTAGGGACATGAGAGAAAAAAAATGAAATTAGAAGTAGAAGCTAGACTAAAGTTAGCATCTGTCAGCCAGCAAATCTTTGGCTTTGTCAGACTGTAATTTTCATTCCACAGAGGTCAACAGGAGAAAAATGGCACCTAACTGAGGTGAAATGTTTAGTTCTGAGAATGTCTCCTGAAAATAATATAGACTTCCTTTAGTTTCACACTGCAGCACAAATATTTTAGTGCTTTTTCATGGAAGGCTTCACTTTGATAACCCTGGCTGCTGCTGGCCAGAATGGTGTGCAAAATATCTCACTGCCCAGGGGGAAAAAAACTGGGAAGAAATTTGTATGTTGCATGGATGTGAAAATACTTCAAAACATTGTTTCGAAACTTCCTCAAAAAATAAGGCAGTATCTGCCAATAAAACAGGTGTTTTATACTCAGAAATATATATATTTTTTTTCTAAAAAGTAAGAAAAGGTATCTGGGAGAAATCTCTGCCCAGATAATTTTGTGCTGGGTGGGAAACAATAACACTGACCCCTGTGGTATTGGGTTCAGCTGTTCCCTAAAGAGGCAGGTGTGTGACACTGACATGATAATATACATGTGCTAGTGGCATCTAACCCATCAGAATGAATACAGAATAACTTATTTATATGTCTACAGAAGTATTTGTCAGCAGAACAATGAAAGAGTTGTTCTGCCTCCAAAAACGTGATCTCAAAGGTTTGTGCTCAGCCCATAAAGACTGCCCTATACAGCTGATTAATCCCATTTGATTTGGATTTATGAGCTCACCAAAGAGAAATCTCTTGAAGGAAGTGGCCCCCAGCTAGTGTGGGGCCTGTTTTAAAAAGTGTTTTAAAAACCACCTGAACAGATTCATTTTAATGAAGAGGCTGAAAAGGACACCCAGAACAAAGCTGGGTGCAGCTCCACATTCTGTATGATTCCGTGATTTCACAGAAGAAGGAAGAGATGAAGAGTGAGAAAGGTGTGGGGATGGAGCAAAAAAGGTCTTGGGATGGAGCCATCCCAAAAGCCATCTTCCAGTTGTGATCCCTGCTGGATTGACACAGAAAAATTAATGTTAGCTGTTGCTTCCATCAAAGCACTTCTCCCAGTGCTATCACCTAGTGGGAGTAGCACCTCGATTTTTTGAAAAACGTGGGTTTTGATGGGCAATTTTACCTAATTGCCAAATAATTTACTTGCCAGAACATCTCAATCTCGATAAAGAGAAGGTGATAGCTAATTTGGGAGATGTTTAGGCAGACAGATGATGCACCTTGAGTGCATTGAGATGTGTGGAATCCTCCATCCAACCAGTTACACAATTTTACACACCAGGTATCACAGAAAATATCTGGGAGCAAGCAGATGATTGGAACCTAAACCCACCAGTACTATGGGGCTCTGAGTTATCCTTGGAGGGTGAAATTCTGCTTGGTGGAAATTTCTTGGTGGAAATCTGCAGGCTGGAAAGAGCCTGGCAGACTTCAAGGCAGAAGAAATAGGATTATTGATCTCTATTTCTCAAATAATTGAGGTGATTGTAGATCAAAACTTGTTTCACTGACTTTAGGGTAGTGTCTGTGAATTGGCACTAGGCTTTGTTTCAGGGGCCTGGAGGCAAGCTAAATAATTTACTCGAGATCCCAGCTTCTCTCTTTCATTTGTATTTTTCTCTCTCAGTTCCTACTCCTTGCTCCTGGCTAACTGTGCTGTGTATCACCAGATTCACATCACCTCTGAGAGAAAATGTATCCCTTCTCTCCTTCTCTTTTCCCAGACTGACCATAAGGCTGCTGCATTTTTTCCTATGTGTCATTAAAAGCAACTGTGAAAACCAAACCAACCAAAAAAATCCAAAAAAGCTCAACCTCTCTAACTTTGCAATTACATCTTACATATAGCTAGAAATGAGAGACCATTTTGTAAAGTAAAATCCTTCAACACACAGGCATATCATTTATCCTCAGAAAAATAAAATTCTGTTCAATATAAATCTGGAAAGAAGAAAAAAAACCCAAAAATATAAAACTTGATCTCCTACTTTGTGAGCAATAGTGGAACACATTTTCAGTGTTTAAGGAGGAATTTGTGCTTTGCTTCACTAGAGCTACAAATGTTGGATCACTTTCAAAACTCTGCTAGCAACAAAAACTGATTAAGGCACATCTGAAAGACTTTATGAAATAGTAATGCAAGAAAAATTACAGCAGAGAAAAAAAAGAGAACATGCAGGAATTGGAGCTATTGTTTTAAAAGCAAAGTGAAGAAAAAACCTTTTAACTTTCCAAAGGGTTGAAAATGAGCAAAGTAGTTATTGTGTATGAGAGGAAAAAATAAAGAAAATTTATGGAGATGGAAAGGTGAACCACAGCTGAAGTTAGCAGAGAGAATTCAGTTCAATTCCCATACCTCAGATGCAAGGGAAGTTTCTCTCCTCACTTAGAGCTGTGATCTTTATTAGTGTTTTTGTAGGTGAAGTGTGCAACCTTTATCTGTATTTTGGGGTGGTTTTCTCATACCCTGGTAAACGAGTGCTGCAGAACACAGGAGCTGATGCAAACCCAGAACCTGTGCACCCCTTGGGATCTGTGGGGAATGCTGAAGCAGGGAAAGGGGCAGACAGCAGGAGTAACACCTGCTGACAGCACTGAAGGAAACAAAATCAGGTGGATTTTGATCACATTAAAAATAAATAAATCCAGAAAAGGATCTATCATATGAGTTCTTCACTCCTTATGGAGTTCTGGAGTTCTGCTGCAGTGTTGTAGATCCTCAAATGAGCCAAATAATTCACTTGCAGACAGCCCTCTCCTAAAATTAATGGGAATAAAAGAGAAGCTTGTCTCCCTGCCTCGTGCTGTCCACTGAACATTGATCTTTAACCTGCAACAAGCAAAACCTATCAAAGCTCCTGCAATTTTTCCTGCAGCAATCACTGGGGGAATGAAGGGTCAATGCATTACAGTGCTGTGTCCAAGCCCTCTCAGAGATGGATGGCATTGAACCCACACCCCAGAAAGGCAACCAGGCAGCTCCCAGCAGCTCCCTCCTGCAGAGTTATCCTTTACACAGCTGCACGTTCCCTCCATGCAAATCAAAAGGTGTTTTTTGTCACCAAACACTCGTTATTGTAGAGACACCCAAGGTGGATGATGATTTTGACAGAGCTGCAATTCAGCCTTTTGTAAATTAGGTGCTAAATACTCAGCTCAAGGGATGTTGCTGTTAGACCCACAAAGAGAAAAATGCACATACATGAACAGCACACGAAATTTTAAGTTATGTGTGTATATATATACGTATATATGTATAAATATGTATGTATAAATAGATAAATAAATATGTGCACACACATACACATACATATATCCATACATATAGTAATCACCATTCTGTGATGTGTAACCCACACATTCCCTGATCTCATATTCCTTTTCCACTGTATCCTGCTGTATCTGGTTATGTTCTCACCTTTAGTTGCAAAGACAGATTGTTACTCTTTTTGTGGCATTTACAAAGTTGAAACAGACCCACCAGGTACAAATATGTCCCAATAAATATAATATAATAATGCCTAAAAGACTCTTCAGCTTTATAGGGTAAATAGACTAGAAGTGAAATTTTAAATTTTTTTTTGGCAAACACATCCCAAAGAAGTTCTAGTCTTAGGTCAATACATGACAAAGTCCTCCCAAATTTGCATGTCACCATATTTATTTATTTGAAAAAAACTTTGAAAATAAGATGATTAATGTTTTTCTTGTCTGTTTTAAATTTAAAGTGCAAGTATTTGAACTGGTGATTCTCTTGCTCATACTTAACATTTTCAAGCCGACCAAACTCTAATTAAAAACATTAAGCAATAAAACAAACTTTATCCAACTTTTTACTTAGTTTTGTCAAAGCCTGACTTTATTCTTGTTCCTTTTATTTGCTGAAAGGATCCTGCAAGTGTACTAAAGAAATTCCCATTTCTGTGATTCTACCCAAGTAGGTAAAATCTCTACCAAACAGTTACAAAACCTATCCTGTTCCAGTTTTTCCAGCAGAGCAGGTAATGAATTTGTGAGTACCTTAACAACTAAGGTTATGAAGTGCATTATAATTTAATCGAATTCCTCTGTCTTGAATGGATTTTTCCCTGCTCTTTGCAGTTCCCACACAGCCTCTTGATTAATTTCTGTCATGAAAACTACAGCTGTAATGGTACTGCAAACAGAACACTGACTGCTGTACTTGCATACTTTGCACTTATTTCCTTAATAAACATCCTCTCAAGTTAAAAAAAAAAAAAAAAGATTAATGAATTCTGAAGTTCCTACAGTTTTGCTGTGTTTCTTTATTCTCTACTATCCCTGAAGCTAAGCTTCTAAGTGTTTTTGTTCTCAGTATTTTCTTTATTCAGTCTTTCTAAAGATGTTTATGATGTCTCAATTTTATAAATCTGTAGTTTTTTTTCAAGGAAGTGACCCTTTTTTAAAAGGCACTTACATGCTGAGTTTCTTGTTGTGCAATTCTCTTATGAAATGCAAAAGTATTGATCAGCATAATTTCATGCAGTTCCTCAAAATGATGAGAATCTGCTGAGAACTCTCAAGCACTGAAAATCTGTGTGTGCTGTCCTCTTATGAAGCTAGCTCTGCATGACCTGGAAATCAAAATCTTCCAAGGATCATTTAGGACCCCTCCACCATTGAAAAAGAATGAGGAGTGCCTTCTCTGTCATCTCCCACTGCTATAGAAAAAGCCCAGATGATCATTGTAGGTCAGAACATTTTCAAAGATGCTAAAGTCAGTGAAAATAATTTGAAAAATAATGTAATATTCCTATCTTCCTCATATACCTTCTCCTACATCTGAGCTACAACAAGCAAATTCAGAGGTCAGAATTCATCTTTTGCAAAATGCTGCAGAGTGAAGCAATTCCCTCCTGATGAGACTCTCAGCAAGATGTGGAAGTGCAGGTGAGGCACACAAGGAAAGGAGGAATTTACAGTTCTGAGCTTGCCTGCATGATGTAACCAGATCATGCAGACACCTACTAAACCAGGGGTGTAAAAGACCATAATTACAGGCAGGAGTCAGTCAGCTCCAAAGAAATGCTGGGACATGAATTACAGTTGGCCAGAAATTGTGAGTTAAGCCTCTTTCAACCACAGCCATTAACAGAGTGTAAAGGGCCTGCTGAAAAAATCAATACATAACTGTAGCATTTATCAAGTTCATATAGATTTGTGTTGTTCCTGTCTGATTTGGATGGCCTTACCAAGGAGATGTTCACAAGTGGGGTAGCAAAACAGCATCTGGGAGGCAATTTCTTCATTTTGTTTCCTCCTTTTGGTGTTCTGTTGAGGAATAAGATCTGATGTAACTTCAGATTCTCAAAAGAGATTGTTATTGATCAGAGGTGCACAGCTGTGCATGTCAGAGTGCTGTGTAAGACCTCCCATATATGAATCTTCCATGTGGCTTTTCCTCTTATATTTAATTCTTTGTGCCAATGCTTTACCACTTTTTCCAATTTTACACACACAAGAAAAGCTAATCTAAAGGATAAGCAGGAAATAACATTTGGAATATGCAATGGAGTTTGTTTACATTCTGTTTTTATCTTGAGGGTGCTGTTTTTGATGGTGGGAAAAGAGAAAGCCAACAAAAGAGCTAAGAAATGAAATAAAAACCTGAACTACTGTTTCCAAGGGGCAGCCTGAGTCAAATTTGCTTAAATAGCAATTCACCTTACATTAAAAAAAAACAAAAACAACAAAGTCCCTTAAAATTTTAGATTTCTTTTTAGTGTCTACAATGCTTGCAAAGTCAAATTTTACAGCAGTCATCTTGCATGACACTGGCAGTGAGAATTCTCTTACTGCAAGACTCCACAAAATACAAATCAATCTGTGACCCAAATATTGTTTTACTGTGCAACACTGACATTCTTCACACAGGATAAAAGATTAAATGGAAAAGGAATGTAATTTTCTGAAGGTTCCTCCGTCACCTCACCAACCCTCAGTTTCTTCTCCCTGCTTTCTGCTCTGAATATTTTGAAAGATAGAAAACAGAGACCCAGAAAAATATTGCAGTAGTTCAAGGGGGCACAATTAAGACATCATTTACAAGAAACATGAAGAATAATTTGACTAAAAGGTGCAGCTTTTTTTTTTTCCTTTTAGTGACTTAAAGCAAAAGCACTGAACTCAACAAAAAAAAAACCCTTGAGCACATTTTCAGGATGGGGCTTGCACAGAACCTCAGATATGCTGAAGTTGTGTGGCAGATACATTCACTGAGTAGGAATTCCAGCTAATGATCTGCCTCCCAGGGCTTGTTAAGATTGCCTTCCTTGTTCTTGTTATACTCACTTGAGTAGGCATTTTGTAATTTTTTCCCCCCTATTTGGAGTTAAGGAGCCCTACTTAGCCAAATAGGTCTTTATAGAAGCTGCTCTGCCATGAAATCAAAGCATCTTACAAAAGGCTGCTCTTCTAGAAACATCAAATTAGCTCCATTTGCAATATTTCCTTTCTACACCCTTCACAAAAAAACTAAAAGCAAGTGGTTAAAGGAGAAACAATGAACCTCATGCTGGGTGCACTGCTGGTGGTAACCATTGTTTAATTAGTCCAGAGGAAATTCAATTCATAAACAGGCTTAAATAAATATTAGGAATAAATTAATCCTTTGACTGATTTGGCAAATACTACATGATATTAAAGTATAATTGTGGCAGAGGTTTAAGAAGCATTTTTTTAAAATTTTAATGCTGAAATATTTTTTTAATAAACAGGGATAGATTAGGGGTGTGCATATATGTGTGCCCACATGCAGATTCTTCTTTGGAGCAGGTTCTAGTGCAAGGTGGACTCCAAAGTTCAATGCATCACCAGGAATGCTGGAGATGCAATTTAGATTTCTGCAAGTAGTATTGTTGCTTGTGGCACCCCCTGGGACACTGAATTCACTGTACAGTCCCCCTTGTAGCAATTTCTCCAAGCCAAACAACAAACCCTGTGGAATTTGTGAAAACAGGGGAATGGGGCAGCTGAGGAGTGCTCAAATTCCATTGAGAAGAGAGTTTCATGGAAACACAGCTTTTGCATTCTGAATCACTTGGTTAATATAATTTTAGCATCAGCCCACTTTTTACATGTTTATATTCTGTAATGTCCAGGGACCTGACAGGATTTTTATAAAATACCACTCAGACCTCAGAGAAAAATCAGACATCACCAAAAGCCTACAAGCACTAAATGGCTCAGAGATGATTGTGTCATAATAAATACATATATATATATATATATATTATTCTGCTCAGCCTGGCTCATCTAGAGCCCTTTATTTCTGTGAGACTGTTGACTGGCAAGGCACACACTGAATTTGGAAGAGCTGGCTGAGTGCTCCAAGCAGCAGAACGTTATAAAAGACACATTATGTTCAGTTTCTGAGAATAGACTGAGATATGGATTCATTTTGGCTTTTGATGCCCTGAGATCAAACCAACTGCACAGACAAAACCATCTCCACAAACCTGGCCAGCAAAGCCACCCCCATGGGCCAGGACATGACCAGGGGACACCACTGGGCTCTGACCAAGGCCAAGGGATGAGCCCCTGGCCTTCTGCAGGGTCAGAGTTTGTCTGCATTTAATCTTTAAGTACTTCCCAGCTTGTCATTTTAAATAAATAAACAATTTGAATAAAATAAATAAAAATAAAATAAATAAATTCGATAATACAACTAAATAAAAATAAATGAATAAATAAAAAATTATAAAATTAATACAGAAGTCTAAAGTAAATTAATAAATAAATATAGGTTTGTAGATAAATATATGCATCTATGCCCCTTGTACTATACATACAGGAATTTCTGGTGATCTCCCATTCAGAAAGACAGTGATTTCTGTCTCAGGTTGAGTGCCTCAGCCTGTGTGGCTCTCAGCAGGCTGCAGCTGAGCCAAAAAGCATTTTTCCATGAGGCTGACAGTCTGGCCAGGCTGCAGAGACACCCTGGTTCCTCCTCTGTGTCAGGGCATGAGGAAAATGTGGGAACAGCCACTGTAATTTGGAGGTGAACAGGAGACTCAACAGAGGCCAAAATACATTGCAAAACAGCTTAAAAATACACAGGAGTTCAAGAAAACACAGACAAAAAATTGTAACAAAATTGCCTTTGGAAAATGCAGTGAAGGCTATTGCTGCTGTTTGTTTTATATATTCTTAAGGTCTTTATAGAATGAAGGTTAAAAAAAATCATAATGGTGGCAAGGTTATTGGGGGTAATGCAGACAGTGTAAACTTTATGTGAAATGGAGCTGAACTTTTTCTATTTAACTCTTTCTCACACAGAACACAGCAGTTTTCAGCTTTTTTTTTACAATTCAAACAAACTCTGGGTTTATTGAACTAAATTCTCAGTATTTCATACACAGGGACAGAAGTTACCATATCTTCCATTGGCTGAGTCCTTCACAGGAAAGAAAATTAATTATGAATTGCTATTTTAAAGGATGACATATGCTAGAACAATTTCTAGAGAGAAGCATCCAAAAGCCACAATCACTCCCAGTTTCCTTTAGACAGGACACTTCCCTGTAAAACAACCCCTCAAGGCACACCTGCTCTTGCTCTACAGCAAAACCAGCCCAATCAAGGTGATATTTGCAATAAAAAGTATCCATGAGATTCCTGAATTTATCAATTCTTATGCTGCAGTTTAGCATTGATGGCTCTGATTGTGCCTGCCAGGCCAGCACATCTCATCACACCTTCAGCAGGCAGAAAATGACATTTTCTCTTCAAATTTCATCGTGTGTCCAGAGCTCCATGAAGAAAGGGTATCAGGTTTTCATCTGGGAAGATGGAACCCATGTTCAGGCAGAAAAGCAATATAAAAATCAATCAGGTTCCAGAGAATACTGAAGCTGAAAAATAAACTGGCTTCACTGTACACCAGTGATCAGAAGCTGACACTTTCAACAATGCTTCATTCATGGAAGGCTCAGAAATCTCCACTTTAAAAAAAAATAAACAAAACAAAAAACTAAAAAAAAAAAATAATTTTACATATTAAGTTCAAACAGCCAACAAGTCTCAGGGACAAATTAAGCCTTGCTAATTATTCTACCCACTTCTCCTCAGTGCTATGCACCACTGATATTCTGGCACAGACCATGGATTAAGGGGAAATTCTTCATAGAGCAGAAATGCCAGCATGGATGTTGTGTCTCAGATTTCAGTCAGCAGTACAGTAAACTTCAGTACTTGTATTTAAAAGGGGAAAAAAAGAAAGAATAAGTCCCAAATGCTGCTGGCTGCAAACAGAGCTTGTCACTGTCTGTAGAGATGCTCTGTTTGTCAGCACTTCTCATTTTTGATGCCACTACTGAGCCTGCATGAAACAAATTTCTCTGGTTGAGACACTGAATGGTGGGGAAGCTTCAGGAGAGGAACAAAAACCTTACATCACATCCATTTTGATTGCATTTTAAAGCAAACTTGCCAAGGCAAATTATGTTCAAAGTGAGGGCCTAAGTTAACAAATAAATAAATGTTTTTTTCTTTAATGCTCCAGTAAAAAAGACAAATTAAATTAAATATAAATTCTACATTTTGTCAGAAATACTGGCTGCCTTCTGCTAAGGTGAAACTTGTTTTTCCTCAGGTCTATGTTCTGTAGTGCCATTAGGATTCTTTCCTGCAATATGCACTAAAGAAAAAATTAAATAAGAATTTTGTGGAAAATTCTGTCTTTAAATTTCTTACCTTGTCTCTGTTATTATGAAAAATACATCTCTTCTCCAGAGGAGAGATTTATGAGTCAACATCCAAGCATTCCCATTTTGTCAGAAATAATCCTCTATAATTTAACAGCAGCTACCAGAACTACCTTAGCAGAGCAGCTGGGTGTCTGCAGAATTCCTGGGGTCTCCCAGACAAAATCCCCCAGGCCAACCACATCCTGCAGGGAGGAGTTCTCAGGTCATCAGTCAAACTGGAAAATGTCAATTATTGCACTTGGTGCAGTGAAAGATAACCACTCTAAGAGATTTAGAACCACAATTCCTTTTAGAACTTAAATTAGGATAAAGCAACTGATGATATTCTTAAGATTTTAACAAACTTGAAAGAAATAAAAAGCTGTTTAGATGTGATGGTCAAAATGACTGTAAATGGTACCACTGCTCCAAATGATGATTTAATATTTTGAAGATAGCTTCAATACTTGAAAATATTTAAAATCCATGTGAGAATCAAATGAAATGTCTGTTCATGGGCCAATATAAGTGTCCTGTGAACTCCATTTAGTCAGATGGATTTGGCCTGTATTCAATGAGAGGTGGTTGAAGTCATTAGACCTAGTTAAATGTAAAGGTGTCTTTACTAACTTTGTTCCCAATTTCAATTTCCACTTAAAAGAAAAGAAAAAAAAAAAAAAAAAAGAATTTCAGGATCATTTCAGTAAAATCTGAAGAATGTAGGAGGGCATCTGAGAAGATCTGCCTTCTGAACTTAAAGCATTCCACTTCATGATATCTAAATTTTTGTGTTTCCAGAAAAGCAAGGTTTTCCTGTCTCTGAAAGACTCCCTTAATGCTCCCACACACACTCTCTGTTTCTGCCTCCTGAGAGAATGCACTTCCTCACTGAGCCCCATCTCACCCAGCTCCAGCTCCTTCATGAATATTGAAACAAAAGAGATGGTGGGAAGGAAAGCAGAATATTGGAAAGGACATTTGAGGAAATCCTCTTAAGAATTACTGAAAATACCTCGTAAGAAGAAGGAAACTAGGTCACATCTTCCCCATTTCTTATTCCTTTTTTCAGATTAAATATTTATTTTAAATAGTTTAATAAAGAAAACAGAGAGAAGAACCAAGGGAAACCTGTAATTTCTGAGGAAATAGAGTTTCCAAAGCACTTCAGAGGATTTTTTTCTTAAGGCAATGGAAGGAGTTAGGATGAAGGAGAGAAAGGATATCTGAAGAAGAGAAAAAGAGTTTTGAAGACAGGTGACTTAACTTGCATTCTGACACAAGGGATTTTTTTTAAACTTCATAGAGTGCATGTAGAGACACTGAGGTATGTCTTTAGTGAAGGAAAAAAACCAAAACAAAACCAAACAAAAAGAAAAAACAAACAAACAAAAAAACGAACAAGAACAAAAAAAAACCAAACAAACAAAAAATCAGAAACACCAAAAAACTCTGAATGACAAAAGGAAGAAAGACAAAGACCAGCCACTAAAACTGCACCCCAGGGTTAGAGATGAGGTTACTGAGCAGGACAGCAATGAGAGCAGGATGTTTTCTGTTCCTGGTAACGTGTGGGGCTGCAGTTTGGATTTGTGGTTATCCCTGTGTTGGTAACACTGGGCTGTTTGAGTTATTGCTCACACAACAGTGAGAAAAACAAACCTTTTCTGTTTCCCACACCATCCTGCCAGGAGAGCTGACCCACATCCCCACAGGGACATCCCAGACCTTCTGGGTGATGCTGAGCAACAGAAGCTGGAGGAAGAAGGAAGAGATGATGTTCAGAGCTTGGCATTTCTGATCCCAAGGCACCATTATGGGAGGGAGCCCTGCTCTCCTGGGATGGCTGAACCTGCCTGCCCATGGGAAGGGATGAATGAATAAATTCCTTGCTTTGCCTGTGTGTGCAGCTTTGGCTTCACCTGTAGGCTGTCCTGATGCCAGCTCATGAATTTTCTCCCTTTTACCCTTACAGCTCTCCACCCCATCCTGGTGGGGATGAGAAGGGGCTGAGGGGAGCTGAGCTGGCCTGCAGGGATAAATCATGGGATAGATCAGTGCTGGGATAAATCATGGGATAGATCAGTGCTGCAGCCCAGCACTCAGCTGTGTGCACAAGTGAGTGGATCCAGAGAAAACCACAGCTTCCCACCCCAAGGGACTCAGCAGGCAAGCTGCCAGACCATATTAACACCTCCTAACAGCTCAGGGCAGATGAGTTTATGCACATTCTGGAAGCCAGAGCCAAAAAATGCTTGGCTGACCTCAAAAGGAGGTGCCCAGACCACAGTGGATAATATTCATGAGGCTTGGTTGGCCCAGAACAAAAGAGCAGCAGTGAACCACAGCCGTGTATGAATGACAAATCAATTTGTTGGGAGCTACTCTGAAATGAGATATTTCCCTCCAGAGAGAGGTCACACCTTCAGAAACCTCTCTTTGCTTCAGCAGTTAATGAGGATTTACCCTTCAGTGCTGCCCCTGAGGAAACAACATCCCCATCACCTCTGGGGGAAAACAAAAGCCTTGGGATACAAAATTCATAGGTGGACCTTGCAACCCCGAAATTGAGAGCTCTTGGAAAGCAGCAGGCTGTCCTACCCAATAAGCACAAAAACAAGTGGTGTTCTTCCAGGAAATGGAGAGCATAAATCTATGATAAATATTGTTTGGGGTGAATAATTCACCCAGCTCTAATTATAAGTACGGGGCTCTGGAACATTATTGATGAAGAGTATCCCATAAGCCTCTAATAACAGCTGAAAAAGAAGATAATATCTGGTATATTTAGTGCTAAATTACACATTAATAAAAACCACTATTGTATAGATACTTTCCCATCTATTTGTTTAGGAGTTCTAAAAGTGTATTTTATACACATGGAACTGGAAGGCTGCCTAGTAATAAAATGTACTGGAGATGGGAAATTCAGACACTTTCTGGGAAGGTCACCTGTTTTCCCTAAGGCCTAGGCTCCATCTGTGGTAGAATTGCCTGTCTTCCTGATTTAGAAAAGGAAATTTTTTCATAAATAAAAGAGAAGATTCAAAAAAAGGGAATCCTACAAGCAAAAATAAGCACCAAGAATTGTCAAACCCACCGTAAATATAGAGGAACTAAAGGGCTAAAAAAAAATCAAAATCAGCATTACTATCTTTTCATATTTCAAAACTGTGAACAGACATTAAGAAAATGCTGTACCAATGTTGATTTGTTGATTTTCTCCTCCTTTTTACTCCTGGGGCTTCTGTGGGTAAATTAGTGGAGAGTGCTGATTTTCAATGTCACAGAAAATCATTGTACCACCATAAGTTATAGGTTAAGATGTAAGATGGGCCACAAGTCACAAAACCAGCAGAGAAAAATCCCCTTTGTTTCATACTACCCTTTTCCTCATATTAATAGCGTACTAATAATACTAATAATATTCTTTTTTAAAAATAACTTCTTGTAATAAATTTTAGCAACACTGGAACACAAAGAACCCCTACATTCTGCTTATGGGATGATATTTTACTTTTACTGCATTACAGGTGCACTGTGCCTGCTTTGTGTGTGGGAGGGATTTGCAGTTTTAGAAGTGCAGAGCTCAGATATCTTATTTTCTGATTTAACTATGACTAATTGCAACGCAGAACAGATGCAGCAATCCAGCTCTGGATAGCAGCTTCACAAATACCACATATGCTCTTTTATATTTTTAATTAGCACTTCCTTCCAGAGTATATGTGACAAGATTATTTGAAATTGTGGAAGCCCCACAAGACCCTGCACTATCATTCCATGCAAATCCCTTCTAATGTGTTCTCCATCTCCAAGGTGCAGAAAAAACCTCAGAACCATCCATGAATGTGCAAAATGCCTTTAAAGATACTTTCCAATGAAGTGCATTGCCATTTGCCTGAGGGCAAGAGAGGCAGAGCAGCTCATTGGGAAGTTTGTCTGGACTTTCTCCAGTTAATTTCAAGCCTCCTTCAACTTTCCAGCTCTTTCAGAGCTGGTGGAGGAGCACTGAAAGTGTCACAGCACGTGCTGGGCTCCCTGGTGCTGGATTTGGTGTGTGCCAGCCTCCATCCAAACTTGTTTGGGTCGATCTAAATCTCCCCACCACACCAACATCCTCCATCAATTTGTCATAAGCCTTTGTGGTTACACTTCTGCCTTCAGGCTGATACTTGGAACATTCCCATGGCCTCCCACTCAGTTTGGGAATTAAAACTCAATATATAAGTAATTCCATAGCAATTTCTCTAATTATTTTCTCCTGACTGTCTTGGACATTGTCACTTATCTTGCTCCCAGCTCAGTGGCAGCATTAACATTTACACTTTTCTCTGGGGGTGGATTCACATATGTTCTTTCCTGAGCAGTTTCTGAACTTGACAATGTCTGATAAGCACCCAAATGCCATTTGGGATGGGGAGACAGTGAGCCAAAATACAATTCTGTTGTATGTATGATGACTATTTTTTTTTTTCAAACTGAAAGGAGGTAAGTTTCTTTCCTGCAGTATCCCAGGAAAAAAGGATGATAATCTTGATATCTAGAATTGTTTAACCAAATCCCTCTTCCCACACCAGCTGTGTAGCAGCCAATCCATAGAGTCACCCAAAACTCCTTTTCTTGCTGAACACAGCCCTGAAACCCAACTGTTGATTTCACTTCTATTCATGTTATTATACAAAACCACCACTCACAGATGCTACCACATAAAATTGCAGACAAACAGAAACAGATGAACGTGGAGATAAATGCATAACACACATTTAGATACGGGGAGGAAGGAGCAAAAATAAAACACAACACAAGCTGTGATCACCATTGTGGAACTTACCTGAAAAATGGTGATATCAAAAAAACTCTCCTGGGGAACATCTTGTCTGAGATCTGCTATGGAAACTGCAGTATGGCTGTGCCATCAGGGCTCTGATCCTTTCCAAAAGCAGAGATGTGACAGGCACTGCCACCCCCTGCCACTCGTTGACAGGTTTGGGGTGTATGCTGATGGGGAAAATGCAAATATTGAGAAGTTTCATCATTTGTTTTCCTTGAAAAAAGAAAGTTATGTAAAATAACTGCTTGCTGCTTGAGTTTTTCCTGTCACTTCTCTTAGGCAGCAGGAGAAATAGCCTAAATTTTACAGCTTTGTTCTGGGGGCCTGTTTCCTCTCTGACAAACACTGCAGAGGCATTTTTGAGGTGGTAATGTGCCCTTATGAACAACAATCAGACAACAAAGGCAACTTGTTAAACCAGCTTAATAAGGGAAATACAAGCAAGGTGAGTTCAATTTAATATCATATTCCTCAATTACGTATTATTGTTGTATATATATTATATTCCCAAATATGTATTAGTATATTATTATTATTATTGTTACTATTATTATTATAATAAAAAATTATATCATCTTGCCCAAAGAAGTCATAGAAGCCCCATAAAAAGCGATATATTGGCAGCAAAGGTTTCATTTCTGTACCAAGAACTTTCAACTTTTCTCCTTTCAGCTAAATCCTACTTGTCATGTCCAGAAGTGTAGAAAGTGCAGGATGGATGAATTTGTTTCAGACCTGGGTACCTGCTATGAGAATTTGGATGTGCACACTGGTGAGTGGGATCTAAAGCATAATTACCATGTGTTCTAATTGCCTTCATCAAAGCTGCATGAATCAGTTCTTTCAACCACATTGAATAGAGCCATTGAAATATTATTTTTAGTGAATGGCTTGCTTTGCAGACACACTGGCATGAAGTTTATATGAGCTAAGAGACAGCATTTTTTTATTAAAATGCTTTTCTCAAAATAGGCAATGAATATAAGGTGCAAGAAAGACAGAATTATCCTACTTTTACACAGGAGTAGCTGAGCCATTGGCTTCTCGAGTTTACAGCAATTTTGTTTCCCCCAACTTTAAAAAAATTGCTCTGAATGTTGATCAAATAGCTTACTAGCTTCTGCTTTTGTTTACAAAAGAAAATTAAACCAGGAGAGCCCAAAATGAAGTCACTCTAGAAACCCAGGAGCACCAGGTGTGCAGCAGCAGAGAGAGCCCCTTATTTGCAGCAGCTCATAATGAATGAATGCCCAAATGCTGTGTGACTCTGAATGGTCTGTAAATGCCCAAATCAGCAGTTCCCACTGCTCAATCACTGTGTTTGAGATGGTGCTGTGGCTCCTGCTTGTGCTCTGTCAGAGGAGGGCTGGGGCTGTCACCAAGTCACTGCTGGAGCCATCAGTGCTGCAGGCAAGGCTCTGGTGTAACATCACACCAAATAACCGTGGTGATCAACAAAACAGCTTCAGAATCACCCAGCAGGAGTTGCCAGGATAAAATTTAAATAAATCATCAGGCATTCCAATTCATCAGCCCTACAGCATTTTTTGGGGCAGCGTTCAAAACACTCCCTTTCCACCCCCACCATTTTCCCTTTACAACCTGTTAAAATAACGCTGTCTACAATTACAGGGTCATTTGTTATGCATGATATAATAGACTGCAAATATAAAAAGGCATTATCATTACTTTTGTCCTTTGTTCTTCCAGGCCAGAATATTGCATAGTTCTTTACTTTGACATTTATTGCTTTTAGATTGGTAATAGAATGGTTTGTGTTGCTCATTATCTTGAATGATGATAATATTAGAGTTTGGGGAGCCTGCATTCCCTGTTAAGTAAAGTAAAGGCTTCATATAATTTACCAAAGGTTATTACTGGACAATTACCCACAATACAGTTCAAGTCTAATAAACGTTAGCCACATTCACTCTTAAATACCACATCTGGACTGTGGTTCCTAGGAAAGTGCAGAGAATGATTTAAGGCATTGCTGTGCCTGGAAGGAGGAGAGGAGTTTATCTGTGCATATGCATCTACATGGCTTTTTATGTGTTTTTGGTGTTCACTAATTGATATGTGGGTTTGGTGCTCATTAACGGGTGTCCTTAGGGAAAGGAATTAATTGAAAGACATACCTGGCAGGGACTCTGAGGCAAGAATGGAAGGGGAGGAGGGATAAGGTATAACCTCAGTTTTCAGCCTTATGATTGGGAATAGTGGAGTAATTTCATATTTAAATTCCTAACAATTATGTCAGGTTTTTGGCCTGAGACTTTACATAAGTTCTTATACAACAGCCTAATGTATTAAATTTATCAGCCAGCAAGGCATGAAATTCAGGGCCTGATTTTATCCTTCCATCCCCTTTATCACTGACCATGGTGAGCATCTCCAGACCAGCAGCAGGGCCCTGTTCTGGCCACACTTCCCCACCTCCATCCCTGGGGACAGTGACTGAGGGTTTTCCACCTGGGAAACTTTCTGGGCTGGGGGTCCTTGACAATCCCCTCCATGTCTGAGACTCTCAGATGTTTGCATGAGTACAGCACTCTATACCCAGGCACACACATGTATACAAACAACATTTTTTTCCCTGTCCCTTTTCTGTTTGCTGCTGTAGTTTGCCTGCAGCCATTTATGTTCAATTTATGTTTATCAGTTCATTTCTCTAGCAGCTGCACTTTCAATGAAATGTTTTTATTTGGTGCCAAGTAATAGTAGCTGGAGTTATTTGCCCTATGAATCTTGGTAGATTAGTTTTTGTAATTTACATACATATCCAATTGCTACCAATTTTCACTGACAGTTTTCTCTTTGGACTTTGTTTCATTTCTATTTTTGAACTGCAACTGTTTCAGACGTACAGCTCTCTGCAAACTTTATGATATGCCCTGCATTATTATAGTTATCTAGTAATGCAAAAGTGAGAGAAAACCTTTAACTCAGAATGTTAAAACAGTCGGCAGAAAATGAAGTTAATGTTTCATGAAATAAATGTCATAATACAAAAAGACTTATTTTAATGGAAATTTGCTCAAAGCTTTGGATGTTTCTTTCCTGGCTGACACCAGTTACCATTCTTCACATGAAGCCCAGAGTGATTAGGCCAGCTGGCTCCTCCATGGGCAATAAATACCTGTGCAGGTTACACCACTCCTGTTACTTCTCCTACCCTTTCTCTTAGATTTTAGTGTGGCAAGCACACACTTCTAACACATTCCTGAAATCCCATTTAGTCTTATTTTCAAGAAGACGACCTACAGGAAGAATGTTTTGTTTTCCAATCTGAGGGGAAACAAGAAATGGGGCAAAGAAGGCCTGGACCGACTCCAGTGGGGCAGTATCTGGGGGAAAAATACCTAATCAACTGCTCTTCTAACTGGACAATGTTTGTTAGATATTATAATTTGTTAAACTTATAAAAATTGTAGAAATCTGATACGCAGTGTGCCCGTAGCCCATAACTGTGGATGCACCTGGGAGCTCCCAACAAAGAACTGCCTTTTTAATCTTACAACTTTAACACTGCTGCAGGGTTTTTTATCTTTTGGCATCAGACAACAGATGCATAACAAAATCTAGACTTGTTTGGTGTGGGGCACAGCTTGGTGAGCGCAGCTCATGATGCCTGACGGGAGGGGACCTGCAAACAGAAGTTTTTTGTTAAAATCTGGAAAGCAGCAGGTGCTGGGAGCTGGGGAAGGCACTGAAAATTGCCCTCAGTGTCCCTCCCAGACCTGCAGTAACACACAAGGAATTCGTGAGGATTTTCAACAGAGCCCGAGCAACTTAGAGATACAAATTAAATCAATGTGCTTGTTACTTCCACCTGCTTTCAAGACTTCAACTTAATTTTAAAAAGCACAATAGCAGCATGCATAATGAACAGGTCCAGACTTTCAACTTGGCTTGTCCTCTGGGCTAGAAACTGGGAGTGAATTCCACTGCATGGCAAAGATACAAGGTAGCAGACAGCTTTCCTATATGAGAAAAGAAATTAATTCCTCCAGGTCTGTGTATCTTGAAAAAAAAAAAAAAAAAGTATGAAACTTTTCCTGTACTGTCATCTTTCAATAAATGAAAATAAAAAATTCAGAACAACGTGTGATGAAATCTAAGCAATAAAAAATAAGCAGCTACATTTTGATGAACAGTGCCACATTCAAACAAAACAGCAAGGATGTTCAGCTGTGGAGTTTTACAATACAGCACGTTCCAAAGAGACTTTTTTTTTTTTCCTTTCAATATTGAGGCAGGATACTCATAAGGCTGGGGAGACTGCTCAGAATCTTATAACTGAGCTGCACATAGGCTGGAATTCAGGCAGAGCAGTAGCTTAGCAGCCAAGCCCCAGCCACCAGAGAAGATTTTAAATCAAGCAAGGGCAAGTACTATTGATGCTGCCTTCCCCCTGATGGGTGCTGGTGATGAATACTTCCAAATGCCAATAATCCCAGCCTTTGTTCAAAAGCTTTGCATTGCACTATTGGCAAACACCTTGCTGCTCTTTGCCTCCTCTCTGCCCCTGGGTGCCTGCCCACCTGGGCTTGCAAGCACTGCTCTGTTTTCCCTTTCCACTGGCTGCTCTTATTTCCCCAGTGCCCAAGCAAACGTGGGGAACTTCTCAAATTAAAGTGACCTTGAAGCTTAAGTACATTTTCTTGGTCTTGCTCAGCCCTTTTTAAATTAAAGTCCTGCTGGTAGGTATGTTATGTTGGTTTTTATTAGTTCATTTTCACATAGCAGCTCCCAAAACTTAGGGAAATGCTCTTTGATCTGTTTGTGCCATTTACACTTCCACATTCTCTGATCAAATCTTTTAAAGGTTTCACCAGCACTGTGCACCTCAGCTGCAGGAGTTCCTTGATTTAGGTACCACAGTGGAGTTTTCAATTTATTCTTCTATCCCTGCAAACACAATTTCTAGTGCCATTCTTGTCCTTAGATCATTAATATCATGATTCAGAACAGAAGAGAAATCAGTTCCTCTCTTTTCCTGGGAGAACCTGAACCTACACTTCTGCCAGGACACAGAATGGAGCTAACCTGTTACAATTGTCCTGATTTTAGTGCTGCCCTTTCAAACAACAGAAAACTCCAATTTTCCCTGCCTGAATTAATTATGTTCTTTTTAAGAAAAGTGGCATAACGAATTCAATCATTCAGGTTTTACAGGTAGCATCAGCCATGACACTTGAAACAAAATTGGGCACCATAATAAAGCACACACCTTTACCACTACAAATAGATCCCAGCAGCAGCTTCAATTGCTATGGAATAAATATATTTATATCTAATACACATCTCTCTCCTGCCTACAAACCCTGCAGGAACACAGCTGCACAGGAGCACCTGCTCTGATGACTACAAGAAATCAGTTTCCTTGTGGAAAGGAGCTCCACTGATATGCTTGGAATTCAAGCCATGCATTTTTGCCTCTCATGGTTGGTTTAAAATTACATTAAAGCAAAGAAGGGTTATTGATCACTATCAAAATAAAATATCTAGTTACTCATATATAAGGAATTGAGTAAGCAGGGGTGTGAGCAGAAAATCACTGTGTTCAGATATGGAGAAGTGATATTCTAATGTATCCTGGCATAACAAGGCTTGAACAGGAGTCTTATAATTGGAAAGAAGTTTGACTTCCCAAAGAAAATTGTTTGAAGTTTGGCTTAAAGAAGAAATATTTTCATTTCCTGAGGTAAAAAGTCTTATTACAGAAACAATAACATGTAAAGCAAATAAACTTTGTGTGTGTGTGTGATCTTTACCTGCTCAGGAGGCTAAAGCATTGTTTTCAGTGAAATGAGTGGCCCAGGCAGGGACATTCAGGTCCCTCTCCTGAGCAGACAGAGCCTCTCAGGCTGCTGTGATGGCAGCAGGGCTGTGCACATCCCAGCCTGGAGTGACTGCCTCTGCCTGGGGGCTGCCACCATTGCCACCAGGAAGAAATTGGCTTTCCTGTGCCTGTGGTGTCACCCCAAATTGCAGCCCAATTGCTCTGCCCAAAGAGGGTCAGATGGGTCACTCCCTGCTGCTCATTTCCTGCCACTGCCAATGTGGGAGAGGTGACAACACCAAGGGCAGAGCTGCACCTGCTGTCCATGCCTGAGTTCACTTGGAATTTATTCTGCCAGATAGTTATTGACTCAAAAGATCAATGGCACTAAGACAAAAAGCTGGTTGTTTTTATTTGCTGCAAGTTCTGGATAAGGTTTTGAATCTAACTCTGTTCTTGTTAATATTCAAGGAAGAATAATCTGTGTGAAAATTAATGGAAAATGAATCACTGCATTATAACAGGGGAAGTAGGAGCACAGACCTGGTTTTCTAGAAGTTTGATTTGTGCTGCATACTGAATGCAGTCCAGGGGGCTGCAGTACCTCATGTGAAGGGTAAAAGTGAATGTTTTATAGACCTTTTTAAGGTTAAAATAGGCAGTGTCATTACAAATGCAACTCTCACTAATTTTTTTTTCAATCCAGTGCAAACACATGCTGAAACCTGGTTTTAATTCAATATAAAACAAAGATACAAAAGACCTAAGTGTGAATCATGTTTCTTCAGAACATTCCCTTCAGTTTTGTTCAAAATTCCATTCAAAATCCTATTCTTTTTACAACCCTGACCTGTTATTTTGGACAGGTAAGTCCAAAAACATTGACACTGCTTCAGGAAGAAATAACTGTGTGAGTCCTCCTACAATTCTGAGTTGCTCCAAAAGGGAAATACACCTGGAAGGACATACATTTAATTAACAAATTAAAAAGCAAGGACTAGAAGATGAATTATTCCTTCTTTTTGTGTTTTAGTTGTTCTTGCTGCATCTCTCAGCACTAATTCAGCTTCTCCCTCAGCCATCCACAGAGAACTCCCCCATTCCTTCCCTGGTTTTGAGATAAGAAGAAAGGCATGGCAGTGGCACATAAACTCCTGCAAATCTTTTGATTTCCACAGCTGACACATAAAGGGGCACACCTCAGTGAAAGTACTCCCGTAGGGTAAATGGAAGTGAGCTATAGCCCGAAAATAAATCCCAAAACAGCACTACCTGCAACAAACATGATGGAGCTGACGAGTTTCTAAATTCAGAAAGGAGTGCTCTACTCTGAACTGGAGGATTTTGTTGCTAGAAGAAAGGAAAACTGCTGCCACTAAAATTTAAAAAAAAAAAAAAATTTCTTAAAAATCCATCCACCAAAAACCAATCTCCTCAACCTTAACCCATTTTTCAGTAAAAGTAGCTTTTATACCAAAACATCATTACACAAGTAAATTCTTACTTTTTCCCTTCACACACCCTCTACTCACTCATGCTTCTGTGTACTACAGATGTGAATTTCACACAACTGGCAGACAAAAAAATTGCCGAGGATAATGTTTGTGCCACTTGGAAAAGCAAAGAGCAGTACCAGAAAATATTAAAGCTTCATTTACTCATGTCTGCCAAATAGATATTGTAGCAACACCTTTGATATTCTCCTTCTATGCAGGACTAGAGCATCTGAAAGCAAATGTGTTGTTCATGTGCAATGGAAATTTCTGAAATTTATTTTGTTTGCCATGTCACTGTCTCTCTCTTCTACCTTTTCCTTCAGTTGATGACTTGCAAACATGAATCTTTTACAGGAATTTCATTTGTTTCTGACTTTTTAATGCAAAACCAGGTTCTGTTGTTGTGCTTGAGGTGCAGAAACAAATGAAGTTCATTCGCTTCGTGTGGGCAAGAATCATTTTATTTCTTGAGTTACTGCACCCAAATTTAGCAGCCTATTCCTTTAGGTGATCCATCTACCCAGAAATGGCAATGCTGCATCCAGGATCTCATTGCATCTCTTTTCCTGTGTCATCCCTTTGATCCCTCACTGGATAAGTTATTTGTCATTCTTTGTACTAAATAATGAGTAACTTACAAATACATCTGCTGCAAAATAGATAAAAAGCTCACTGCAACCAAAGGTGTGGTTAAACCCTCCCCATGACAAGCACCTGGCCAATTTTATACTCTTCACTCCCTCTCTTCAAGAAACAAATTCACTTTTCTTCTTATTTATCAGCTAGGGACCATGACTAGTGGCACCAAACATGCAGGACATGAATTAAACTTCCCAATTTGCAATGACCTTTACATCAAAAGAAAGGCAGAGTGGTTTTCCCAGGAGCTGGAGTGTACTTGCTGTTCCCATTTCAAAGTCACTTCATCTTCTTTGAAGAGAAAGTCCATTAAGTCCAGGAGCAATGCACATTTTCATATTGCTTTGGGATTTGCTGCTCGTGGTGGCACACAGTGCAGTCAGTGCTCATGGTTCAGATCAGGACTCACTTGAACAATGAAAATCTAATATACAATCCCAAATTGTTCTGTGTTCACATTTTCTTCTGTGCATACCTGAAATTTAAATTACCTATATAACTCTTCCTAGACAGGTTTTAATTATTCACTGCTTTAAATTATTCATATTTAGCAGAGTCCCTGCATAACACCCACTGATTTTTTTAATAAAGTAATTTTACAAATACTATGGGTCTTTAAAACTAGAAGAGCCCTCCTAGATTCCCAAATTCAATATTCCACTGCTATTAGCAAACATTCATCTACATTGCAGTCCCCACTTTCACATACTTTAACTACAAAATTTTCTTTCAAGGAATAAAATTTTATTTTATCTTGAGCATCTCACATGTATTTAGCTAGCCAGAACCTCATTGCCTCAATAATCTGGTGTTTTAGGAGACTTTGGGGTGTTGGCAGAGCTGAGCCATCTGCCTCCTACCCAGTGAGGCTTCTCCAGGGGCAGCTGTAAGGGACTGTCCTCCAGGCACACTCCTGTGCTGGCCTCTCTCAGGATGTTCTTTCACTGCTTTTAAACTGCCTGGCAGCTTCCAAAGCTTTTCTTAGACTATATAAAATAGGGCTCAAAGCATTAGCTAGGCAACAAAAAAAAACCAAACCAAACCAAAACAAAAAATCTATTTTTCAATTTTGTGCTGAAACTCAGTTACTGCAAGCCATATGGCTGCTCTTCTCCTGCCCCAGGGATCATTAAAACAGGGAGCCAGAAGAAGTGGATCAACAGGCATTGACAGCCTGGAAGGAAAAGAGGAGGTGACATCCCTGGGAAGGTTTAACTCCAGCACTGCTTCCTACTGTGACAGAGCCCAACATTTTTTTCTGAGGACAGAGATGTGTCCTCACAGTAGTTCCACACTGCTCCTGTCACCTTCATTCTCCATGCAGGAGACTGAGGAACAGATTTTTGTAAGTTATTTATTTAATGGTTAATTTTTTTGTTATTTGCTCTGAAATCCCTCCAGGTCTCTGCTCCTCATCAATCCATAGCCCAGTGCCTGGGTCACTCTCCTGAAATCAGAGTTGTCCTCTCTCAAATTCCCTCCAACATCCCAGATGAGCTCAATAACCACTCCTACTTTTCCCACTCAACCCCAGTCAGTGCTTGAAACCTCAACCTGCCCTCCCTGTTTCCACAGATCCAATTCTCCTGAGCAGCAAAAAAGCCAATGGAATGCTAAATAAACAAAGTAATAGCAAGATAAATGAAACAGGAAGGTTTTAATGCCCTTTGTCCTGGACAGTCTGGAATGAGGTGTCTGATTGCTTCAGGAGAGTGACTGGTACTTAGAATCCAGACAAGCTTTTTACCTTGACTGAAGGGGGAATGAATTTTTGTTGATATGTTAATGCAGTTAACAGCAAGTAACACCAAGGTATGGGATTGGAGTGTGTGAACACCTTTGTATCCAGTAACAACTTTACATTTGAATTTTTTTGGGGGGCAGATTTCGATAAAAGGGTGATGGATCGATTCCAGCTTTTCACAGCCATTGAGACAGGGAAAGTGAACAAGAGACTACTCACTGAAATTAAATTTTTACAGAGATGTTCCAGCAATCATTTGTTGTGCCAGGAATAACAAAACCAATATGAAATAGTTTTATATTTGGTGTCATATTAATATAACATCAATACCCAAGCTCAGCCAGTCACAGAATAACGGGGTCCTGCATTGGATCTACTTTACAGAAGTGAAAACTCTCAGGGCAGACAGCCCCAAAGCAAATTCTGGGTAATTCTAATAAAGCAAAGACTCCTCTGGCTGCACAGTCTCGTGACTCTGGCTCTCCTAAAGACACAAGGTGGCACAACAGACTCTAGTCAATCCACAAATATCAACCACCAAAACCAGCATCCACCTCCTAGGGCAAGTTATTAGGGAATTACAGCAGCATAGGCTTTCAAATTTCATCCCCATCCAGATCACCTGCTCAAACAGAGGTGCATGTGTGAAATTACCTCACTCCCTTCCCTCGCTCATCCTCTGCTCCAAGCAAGCAAGACCTCCTAAATTCTTGCCTCAGGGAACTACATCTCTTCAGAAGGTTTCCCA
>WBND01000107.1:1284611-1312178 GCA_013398595.1 Tychaedon coryphoeus
AGTTTTAAAAACCAAGCAGTTATTTATGAAGTGTCTCTATTCCTTTCAGCATTTCCCATACAATATTTGTCCCGTAACACCCAGGAGCTGTAATGATGGATGCATAAGAGATGCTCTTGGCACAGCATTTGCAAACATCCTTTCACAGGACTCTTCACTTTGCTGCCAGTGGCAGGGACTGAAGTCTAAAATCTGGGCTGAGTCAGGGCTTGGCAGGCTGCAGGTGCAAGCACAGCCCATGCCTGCCAAACCAGCACCTGACAGATTATGCTGTTACCCTTTCTCTCTGCTGCTGTGCACCAGCAGCCCAAATGAATGATCTGCTTTTGTTCCTCATAAAGGAAGGCAGTACAAATGGCTCAAGCTGTTTTAATGATCTTTCCCTGCTCTGCTCTCCTGTAGGGGCTTGGTTTGTGTTCAGCTTTTGTGTTCCTATCATCCTCCTGGGTAAGACTGTGGGTGTTTGTGCACATGTGCTCAACACTTTTTAAGAGAACAAAGACCTAGCACAGAAGCAATTATTCAAAGGCTTTATATTGGTTATGCTGTCAGGCTTTTGTAGCTTTTGTACAACTTTTTTTGTCCTTACCCACATATTTAAATCCAGAGACATGTTATTGCAGGTTATTTGGTCAGTTCTTTGGCAAAGTGCTTGGGTGAAATCAGCTTATATTTGCTAAACAAGACCAAAAATGCCTGTCACCAGGATGAGTTATGGGAGTTTCTTGACTTGCTGGGAGATGCCCCAAAGAATAATTTATTCCTGAGCTGTTTGGGTTTGTTTTTTGATGTGGCTGATATGTTAATGAATTTCTAATTCAGTACATGCAGCACTGCTTTTAGGAAGATGAGGTAGCTTGAGGAAGGTTGACTTTAAGCCATCAGAATTAAAAAATGTGTCTGCTTCTCTCTTCTCCTCTCTGCTTCTGCTTTCCAGTGATACCCAGCTGAGGAGGATGTCCTATGTGGAAGTATGACTATAAAACTCAGGACTAAAAGATAAATCAGGTTGAAAGGAACCTCAGAGTGTCCCTGTGAACCTGAGCAACAGGAAATAAATACTCCATTACAGCCAGTAGATCACCTGCTGCTTTGTATACACACTGCTAATCCAATGAAATTGGATTAAAATATTTTCCAATAAGTTCACTGTGGGAGACTTCACCAGTTACAGCTCTTGTGGCTGAACTGCAGCTTTTGTAAAACATAACTACAGGTGTTCAAGTGCTCCAGTCTGATCCAGTAACAAACCACAGGCAGGAAAGTGCAAGTTATGACCACCAGGAAGAAGTTTGTAAGAAAGACTTCAATAACCACAAGAGAGGCAGACATGAGGAACAGCAGCCAGCAGATGAATGCCTGGTTTCAAATAATGTTCAGTTTGTCCAAGGCCTGTGAAACCTTGTTCAGCACCAGCCAAAAACAAAGTAGTTTCCCTCCTAAAGCCCAGCTGGGCACTGGGAGGCTTTCACAAAGGATGTGGCTCTGGTCCCCCTGCAGCACAGCTGGGAGGTGAGGATAGCATCCAGCCCCAGCAAGAGGCGTGGGGAGCTCACAGAGAGAAAGGACTCCTGTTCCACCCCAGTCAGGGATGTTTTCCAGTGGCAAACAAAAGGAATTCTGTACCACAGCCAAGCAGCTACCTTCTCTCATCCTGGCAGCTCTCCCTCTTATCTGCAGCCCCGTGTCTCTGTCAGGCTCATTTTCCCTGCGTGCAGCAGAGCTCTCACCTGCTGTTCCCAGAGAGCTGCCAGTTCTGCTTTGCCCTCAGCAGCCAAGACACCAAACCTCCCCTGTGACTCCTTTTTCTTCTCCCATTCCCAGGCTGCTACAGCATTCTGAGATCCATCCAGGATGAATGGGTGACTCACTTGGTTTGGATTTCTGTTCTATATTATTTTCTCTCCTTCGGGAGCACGAGCTTAAGAGTGTTTACCAAAGACAAAACTATTATCAAGTCCAAACTGGCTGCCTTTATTTGTGACCATTTATTCCTGGGCTGTATTTTCAGCTCATTTTGTTCTCCTCAAGTCAAACAGTTGTTCTCATTTATAATTCCTGTAACCAGGCTCTCTTTTTTCCCAGCTGACTGCTCACACACATTGCCATCGCTCCAGACCTGTCATTCACTGAATTATTTTCCAGGACATCCAAAAGCATAAACAGCCACAGACTCTCAAGTACCCACTGCTGTGCATAACCCCCAATCTGCTGACTTTCAAGCACCTAGATTGGAGTCAGCAGAGAAATCCAACATCTTTAAAGTAGCCACTAGTCCAGCAAGGACAGCTGCAACCAAGCATCTCTCAAATAACCTCTTACATGTAACAAAGTTTAATTCAGCTCCACTCACCAGTCAACATTCCAGGCAGAAGGGCAAATCAGAGTAATTTGAAATATTTAGTGTTATAACACTGGCACATGAACATTGATATTTTGGTGTATCCCATCTTACTTTTATCAGTGTTTCAGCTAGCAAATTTTGCATCATTTTCTGCTTATTCTGGTGTTTTCTACCTTAAGTAGCATCACTGGTTTCAAAGGGACCCCTCACAGCTGGCAAACTACATTTATCTTACCTTTCAAACACAAGCAAAGGGGCAGGGTTCTTTTTCCACACTTCATTCCTATGTCACCTGCTATGGAACTTCACAGTCTAATTGTAAATACCATTGTCTTAATTTTCTACTTGTCAGGCACGGAGATCTCATGATCTGATCTTGAGAGAAATGAAATAGCTTTCAAGGCACAAGAGAAAAATAGTTTGCTCCAGAAGATACACTCAGAACTCATGTCAGCATATGTTTAACCTAAAGGTTTTAAGTGCCATAGAAATGAAGGCATGGAACAAGCCCCACACTGAGTGATTTGATCTTAATGAATTGAGTTTTTGTGTATTCAATTAACCACAAGTGTTGATGAGAGCAAAATTATAATTCTGGAGCACAGTAAATAAAATGCAATTAAAAACACCACTGTAGCAACACACCTGGGACTTACGTTTGTGCAAGAATGTGATTCAGTAGCAGATTGAGGACACACGTCTCAGAAACATTAGTGTAATATCTGCAAAAAAAGTGGCAGATTTCTTTAATTATGGCATAAGCTTAATCAAGTTGCAAAAATGTCAGAAACGTCTGATTCAGCAGCTTCTTAATGACAATATAATACAACTGTGTCCACCAGACAAAAATAAATTTCCTCCTGGTAGATCTGCATGTGGAGGAAAAGCTTTTTGTTTTTCTTCATCAATACATGGTTTAAGTCCAAACTTCCTCATGCACTGGTCGCTGCAGAGCACTTAGAGAATTCCTATAAAAATGAAATGAAGCTCTGTTGGCATACAAAACCATCTCACCTCTCCAGCACTAGCAGTTTGCACACCTGTACCACACAGTAAAAGAATATTAAATAGACCTGTTGTGTCTGATAACAAATGAGGTCGTAAGCTAAACATATGGCCTGGAAGATTTAGAAATTTCTGTCTCTAAAAGTAGAATTAATGGGGCTTTTAGAGAGTCACTGAAAGAAGGATTCCTTACTGGCTCATTTAGTGCCAAGCCATCACCCAGCCCCAAATAAAAACCTTCACAAGGTCATTTTTCTCATGCATGTGAATGGAATTAGCAGTATCACATCTTAGACAGGTAGTCCTTTCCTTCCTCTATTTCTTTTGCCTTACAGTGGACCACAAGCATCAAGATATATCAATAATACACTGTATGGATCCTGAAAAAGCTATTACTTGTAGAATATATTGATATGCCTGATTAGAAGGTAAATGTGGAAGAAAAAGGAAACTACAGAGCACTAGTAAAGTAGATTTGCTGAAATAAACATGATCTAGGACAGTAAAAAGAACAAATTTAAAATAAGTTTGGAATTAAGCAGAGAAAGAGGAGTTTCCTGCCCCCCCCCATAACTCAAATGCTTAGGGAGCACTCACTGGGCAAGCCCTGATCACCCCAGTACTGCTATTTGAGGGACTCTGGTGTAGCAAGTGTAGGACTTCTGGAACAGGAGACCTGAAGAAAGTGGAAAAAAAAATATAAGCCCAGTGTGCAATTAAAAAGGGCTTGAAAAGGCAATTTAGGAGAAAACTGAGAATAAAGAGAACTGGCTTATAAGAATTTGGGCCATAAGACACCTGTTTACCTGAAAAAGCAAAGGGTTACAATGAATTAAGATCAATTCTATAAAATAAAAACAAGGAAAAACCCCACAAGATCAGCATTAAGTGATTTCTCACAGTGACACACACAAGTCTGTCAGCAGAAATGGTGAAGAACCCCTTAAGAAACTCCTTCTATAGAGTTCCACAAAGCCCCTGTGTGCAAAGGGCACATGGCAGGAAACAACCTGGAGCTGTGGGGGGCTGAGATGGATGAACCTCTCACGTTTTGCTGTGCTCCCAAACTAACAACCACGAGGATTCCAGCTGCAAGTCACAAATCTGGTACCTTCAGGGATGGCTTGAAACAAGGTCACAAGCAGAGACACAACAAACCCCTGATCAAAGTTTTACCACAAAGAGAAAAAGGGGGTAAAATTATTTCTGTTGACTGGGGGAAATGGAGTTGTCAGGGGAGAGAGATGATGAATTTCTTGCATCCTCTCCCCAGGCCATTGGTGGGGATGAGGAATTCCTCTAGACTGTCTTGCACCCACTGTTGGAGGAGCAACCAAGCTGAATCACACCCAAGAGACTGAAGAGAAAAAATTTGTGTGTCTGCTTCGAATAAAAGTGTGAATTAATGTTGTCTGGTTTTTTAACCTAGAGAGCAGAAGGAGTATTAAATAGTGAGGAATGTTCCAGGATATGCATCTTTTTGGGGGCCTCCCATCTCCCCACATAAGGAGACACAGTAAAAGGCTATGGTCTTCCCAAATCTAGATAGAGAGGAGCCCAAGGGATAAGTTAAGTATCTGCCCTGTTTTCCCAAAGAAAAGCACACTTTTCTATCCATAAGTAGCATCTATTTGTCACCTGGCACTGTGGAAACCCCAATGCCTCACATCCAGAGCTTACATTCAACTATCTTCATCATGAAACAAAATAGATGACATTCTTCTAAACTGCAAAGAATATCAATTAAAAAATTAAAATTGCTGAATGCAAAACATCTGATCAAAGGTATCAAAATGCATTTCCTCCCATGAATATTCATTCTATCACAGAAGCAGAGAAAACAGAGTCACAAGGGAAATTATCAGGTCAGTTAAGTCTGTCCTTCTTCTTCAAGGTAAAAATCAACTATTCCAAAAAACAGAACCTGTAAATTAGCCTTCAGTTTAATGCACAGTTGCCTTTCACTATTTTTCATGCTGTGGTGAAAAATAAAAAGAGGACCATAGCTGATGAAATCCACATTTCAAACCAACAACAAATAAAGTATTTTTCTCTTGAGGCTGGTATGCAAAACCCTTCAAATTACTGTAATGAAATGCGAGGGGCGTACAGAAAATGAGGAATACCCATCTGATGGAGAAATGAACGCTGTGAAATGAGTGATTTGTTGGATGCTGCGAGCACGAGCAGCCATGAATCCTTTTCAGAAGCAGTCAGAAAAGCTTACAAGGGCTCATAAATCTAAAGCTGGGCAGGGGGAAGAAACAGAGGCAGAAATAAAGTAAAGCAGCTGAGAGAAATGTGAACCTCAGTCATACACATTTTAGTTTAGGAGCTCTCTCTTCTCCTGTATTTCTCTTTAGCCAGGTAAATTCCAGTACACAGGTGTGGTTTTGTACACGTCTCACATTCTGGCATTGGCCTAAAGAAAATCTACACTCAGAAATAACTTCTCTCATAGATAACAGAACTGCTTTTAATGTTCTGTCTTCCTAGGCAGCAAAACTAGAAGATCATTAAGAAAATAGGAAGAAAAATATGTTATTTGAAAGTAATAATAGATGCAGACTCTTTTTCCAATTATATACATGAGGAAACAATTTCATCTGTTCTCCCAAACATGCTTTCATAAGAATAATGCCCTTTATAACTTTGGCATTTTGTTGCCAGTACCTCTGGGCATTTATCATTTTTGGGACTGATGGCGGTCAGAAAGCCTGCATATAAACATTTAAATTTATCTGTGTGATATTTATTGGGGAAGAACTGTACAAAATACATGGAACTTTGGTGGTTTTACCCTATTGTGAAATACAAATGTACAGTATCTACTTACCTTTATCTACTTAAAACCAGTTAACTACTGGTTACACATCCACGCCTCAACTACAATGGCAAAAGTGATAAGTAAATTTTTAGTTAAAATAATAAATAGTTATATTAAGATCTTAATAATCTTTAGTTTTAACATTCAACAAATAAAAAATTCAATGAAAGTCAGTTTCAGTGTGAGACTACCTTGATATAAAAAGAAAAGCCTCCAAGGATTAGTGTACCTGATTAAACAAGTTTGAACTGAATAAATCCAAAATGGAAAGAAGAAAAGGGATATGAATGCTCAAAGAGCAGGCTGAATAAGAGTAAATTATGCAAGCATGGAGGAAAAGATGCCACTCTGCTCACTTTCTTGTCTCATTAGAGACCTGGGGGGAATTTTGAACGTGCTAAGAGAAGGCTGCTGGTCTGAGGTCCACTGAGCTGTAAAACAGTGAAATCTCTGTCGTTCACTGGCTGAGTTTAATGTTCATGGAGCATGCTGGACATGCAGCACTCCAGGGAGAAAATGTCTTTGGTCAGTTCATGGTCAAAATTACAGAACCTGCCAGGGGCCTGTTTGCCATGCACCAGGCACTACCTTGGTTTAGTGGATCCCATGCTGGAGTGAAAAAAGCTCTTTGATGGCACTTGTCACTCAAGAATATCTGAATTACCTCTTTAAAAGGCAATTTTTCATCTTTATGGAGCAATGTAATTGCCTATACTAACCCTCATTGTTACACTAGAACAATTTCAGCTGCTCAAAAATGGGACCTTTGAGACTGATGTTTCATGGCATAGGAGCTATTGTAAAAAGAATAGTTTTAAGCCTAGATTAGATTAAGACTAATTTTCCCTGGCTACTCATTGCTGTCTCTGTTTAGCACTTTTTTAACCCCCTGAGTTTCTCTGTTACAACCTGTTTTAAATCAGGCTCACTAAGAAAGAAAAAAAAAAACCAAACCCTTAAAAACAACTTTTTAGACATCTTTGTTGTTCTGACCAAAGATCATTTTCTTTACATATTCAGCAGGACAGCCACAAGAAGTTAACTCAGTTGATGGAGGGCACTTGATTTCCTAGAGACCAGAATAGGTCTTGCACTAAAACCACAGGGAAAAAAATTCTGCAACACAGAGTTACAACCTAAGGTTCTCTCACTCATTAAATCTTTCAAAGCTTGCTGAATGTAAATTTCCATGCTCTGGGAAGCCATGGATAGACATTAGCTGATTTCAGGCATGAGCTGGAGGCTACAGAGTGTGCCAGGTGCTTGCCTCCACAGCAGGTGGTTTCAGATGGAAAAGGCCATCTGTACAGCACAGCTTCCCCAAAAAAGCCTGCAGGTCACTTCCCAGCAAGAAACTTTGCTTCCTAAGTTTCCCCTCTCCTTTTCTCAAGGCCTGTCCCAGCACCACCTCTAACCCAGCTCATGTTGAATCAGAACTGGAAAAAAAAAAAGAAAGAAAACACAATTTATGTGTCAGCCACAGCAACTACAGATACTTGTTGCCTGGAAAGGCTGACCTGGAACAGAGGCTAGGCAGAGCAAAAGGAATAAAACAGGGATTTATTGAAAGGATTCACCTTGGGCAGGGCAAGAGCCTGGCCAGGGCTGCACCCAAATCAAATCCAAGATGAGTCCTAGTCACGAGTTCTTACACTTTTATAAGTTTTGGTTCATCCACACATTGGGGTTAGTTATCCAAGCACAGCCCCAGGCTATGATGTCTCAGCCCCGTGGTTTGCCCCTTCCCTTCTCTGTTTATACTTTTTGGGTACAGATTATCCATGATTTTCCAGCTGGGAAGGGATGGTTTTGTCCAACTACCCTGTGAAGAGAACTCACTAACACCTAATATGAAGTTTCAGAGTTACACACCAAGGAGCAGATAATCTGAAAAATATAAAAGCTAAAACCCAAGGCATCATTTTCCCTCCAATAATGCTCCTAAGAGCAATTCTTCCTTCTTGGAAAAGGAGATGAAACAGAAGCAGCAGCAGGGCAGAGCAATGTGCCTGCTCCCTGGCCTCCCTGCTGCAGTAACAACAGAAATGTTTGGCTCCTTCCAAAGCAGCAATTCAATCCCATTTACCCCTTTCTTCTGTACATTCTATAAGCTGCATTTGAGGCACTCAGCTCCCTCCTGCAGCTGGGGAAACAGCCACAGACTTTTCTCCAAAATGAAGTAGTCAGTTTGTTCCCATTTGTTCAGATGCTTGTTTTGAACCAATTTTCTTTTGTCTGCTCTTTCTTTTGTAAAATTGCCATTCTTATGCCTTTCCTGGGCACATTCAGTGTCCCTGCTGATGGATTCAGACCTGGGCAGGGCACGAGTTCCAGGTATGGAAGAGCCTCTGTCCCTTTCCCCCCAGCATTTGTGTATCCAAGGATCAATCTGAATCCCCAAATGTGGGACTGCTCTGCTCTACTCCATGTTTAATCTCAAAAATTATAAATATCTTATTGACTGGTAGAATTATGACCTCAGCAATGGCCCAGCCAGACATCACAAAGGCAGAAAATTCATTTGCTCTCAGCTGTTTTGGTGTGGAAGGTTCTGTACAGCTCCCTTCATGCTTTGACAAAGCCACAGTCCACAGCTACATCATAACTTTAAATGTGACCCCTTAATGACATTGCCCTCATTGTTTGCCAGCTGGCAGTGGAATTTTTGCTGTGTACATTAGATATCAAGATCAGATAGGTTTTGGAGAGTACACACAGCAAACACTGTAAGCAGTCACTCTGGAGCTAAAAGAGCCCCTGGCACACAACACTCAGAGGTTATTTTCAAGCTAGGAGAATTCAGCATCCTCCTCAATCTAAGAGAAATATTCAGGGTCACTCACCACAACTTGCTAGCAACATCAGCAGTATTGTTGAACATTAGTCAAATTTTTTTTTCTTCTCTTTTTATTCTGCCCTGTCCCAAGCAAACATGCTTTAGGATCAATAAAATCTCCGTCTCACTTCATCATGATCTCATTCCTTGCATTAAAAGGATGAATAAGATATTTTAGAAGAAAAAAAAACCCAGACAAAAGAGTACATTATTTCAATGGAGGTATTAGCTTGTTTTACTATGACACATGTTTTCAGATAAAATAATTGCAAAAAATCCCACTCCCATGCAAATTAAGATGTGAATCACCAACCAAAAGCCTCACAAACTGAACACCTTAAAATTCAGAATAGCAGGACAGTATTTTTCTATTAAAAACACAAAAAAAAAATAAAATTCCTGCCTCCTCCTGGTCCACTTTTATTTTTTAGAAGTGTGTGGAGGCATATATATTTTAATGTATCTGTATTTTCTTCTTTCTGTGCTTTCTGTTTTGCACTTGCTGAGTGAGAGGTGACATAAACCCACGACTTCCATCCTACACTGCATGGAACCCATGGGTACCCCAGTGTATCTGGGGAAACTCCTTTGTTAGTGACAGAGCAGGATCACACAAAGAAAATCCTTCTGGAAAACCATGTGGAGCACAAGACCAGTAAGAGAAGAGAATTCTTCCCCCTTGTGGTGGGAGATGCTCCCACGACACAAATTTCCAAACTAGAATTCTGAAACTGTCCAAATGTATCCCCAGTAGAGAAATAAGGGACAGCAGCAGAGATCACAAATTTATGGCAATTCCTGTGTAATCCAGGCATGCTCTAGTGACACCTGTGGCATCAGGACAGACCTCCCAAATTGCCTTACAATGCCAATTCTTTTTTCACTTCTGACAACTGCAAGATTTCAGAGGCTCAGGTATCCAAATTATACTAATGTATTCAGACTACATCCTTTCATTTGGGGAAACTCAGGCTGTGTGAACAAATATTTAATTAAGCCTCTTATGGCACAGCAGGGAAAATATTTTTAATGATATCCTGTGGTCAAAATCAAAATTTCCTGTCAGTTCCCTCAGAGGACTTTAATCTTGTTTTTTTCCACACAGATAGAAGGGTTGTGCTTTGCAGCACTTGGCAAACCCTGACCTCTCTTAGCTATTCCTCACAATGCTGGGACAGCTCTGGCATGAAATGTGGCAGGTGCTGGAGAGGATACAGCAACACCTTCAGCAAAAGGGTTCAGGATGGGAAGCACAGGATGGGCAAATGCATGAATTTATCTCCTCTAGCATCTGGATAAAAGATCATTGGCATCTCTAATTCTCCAAAGCCATAATCTGAGATCTACAAGAAGCTGTGATATTAATTTTGCCTATATTCAAAGGCTTAAACTTTTTTAAAAAAAGGTTTATAGTTTTTACCTATATTAAAGGGTTTTTTTAAAGGGACCAAGACTTCATCAACATCAAAATACAGGCAAGTTTAATATTAGAAGCTGAAGGTAGTTGCTGAGAAATTTCATTTATATGTTTGTTCTGGCAAATTTTCCATTGCTCTGTCAGCCTGTGGTTAGACAAGTGAAGCTTTTCCTGCAGGACAAACCAGGTGTGGGAGGCTTTAGTTGCAAACTGAACTGAAGAAGGAGATTCATCCTGGCCTTTCACGTTTACTATTTCTCACCCTTAGTGTCATTGCTTCATTTGCAGATTGAAATAAACCAGAGTATTTCCAGCACATCCCTTGAAGGGACTGGAATATCCAGAGGAAGAGTGTGCTGGGAATTGATCACCACTCCTCAGGTCTTGCAGGAAACTAAGATGGGTCCTGATGGAAGGGAAATCAAGATATTGATGTAACCAAAGTAAAAAACTAGTTTGGACATACCACATCAGCAAGGTATAATCCCAATTGCTGTTTCAATAATGTTGGTGGAACAAGGAAAGAAGCATGATGCTGATCAGATAGGAATTAACAAAGAAATAATGTCAGGGCTCAATTTACTACAAAAGATAAAAATTTATTTTAACGAATTTCAAATGGCTCCTTTCTTTTCAGCTGCCAGTGAGACCACATTTTATCAGTATCTCCAGCAAAACAAATTAGAGTTCCTTCTTTTTAAATAGATGGAAATGTTTCAGGAAGTTAGGAAAGACTTATTCATACATACTGACAATTGACATTACCATCGTAGAGCTTAAAGCATAAGCAATATTTCTTAGCAGGTAGCCACAAGCTAAAAAGAAAAAAAAAAAATTCTTCTAATGAAATGAGAATTAGCTCAAGACTAAGATAGCATCTATTCCCAAAATTAATAAATTGCATAAAAATATAATTTGACATCCTATATAATGTCTCTGAGTATTTCTTTGACACAGATACATTCATCAAATTATACCAGCCTTTAGATTTTTATTTCATCAAGAAGTAGGAGGAAAACTTCAACTTTGAACATGACAAATGTCACTATGAGCAAAAATGGACAATGACTGATCACTCAATAACCAGAGATCTTCTCCTGCTTCATTCCCATCATCTGTACTGCTACAGCAGAAACAAATATTGAGCTGGCCAGGAAAGGAGATGGATTGTGATGTGTGCATGTCTAATGCACTAAAAAGGTGCTCTGGAGACAGATTTAGAGAAGTGCAGGCACAGCCAAGCTTAAGAGATTGGCTTTGCAAGCACTGGCTGCATGATGGCCACATTTCCATCAAACACAAGCAAAGGATGATGAAAACAAGCCTGGGACACTGCAAAGACATTTTCCCTGCACTCCTGTGCAGGTACCTGCTGTGTAATTGTCAAACACCATTCCCAGAGTGGAGATAAAAAGCAAAGTGCCTGGAGACACCAAAGCATGAACAGCCATTCAGAAAACCAACATGGCACAGCAGATTGCTTGCATCAATTCCAGATACATGGGTACTTGCAGCATCTGCATATGCACCAAACCCCATACCAGTTTTAGCCAATATGTCAAAAAAAATATAAAGGCAAATGAAAAAATAAAATTGTCATTTATTTTTCATCATTTTTTAGTTTATTTTTCATATTTGTTTGTGGTTTAATTTTGTTTTTTTTCCTTTTAAATATCTCAAATAGGTTATAGTCATAGAATACCAGTTTACAAGGAAGAAAAAAAGTGAACAAAATTTCAGCAGTCACTTTTGTCTCTGCCTCTTAATTTCCTTTCTGTTAAAAACCTGAAAGCATAACTGAACCAGAACAACATTTTAAATTTACGTAGCCAGAATTTTGATATTTTTCTAGGCATCATTGCTATGTTCACAATTAATTAATCCCAATTTCAAAGAGCTTTTAAAAGCACTGAGGAGTAGTTGATTTATCTTGTTGCCCACTCTCCCATTTATTAATCTTGTTGTTTCACTCTTCTGCAGTTTACTAGCAGTAAACAAATCCCATTTGAGACCCAATAAAATATTTCTTTTGTAATGTTAATGCTGCTGTCTTTATAAATCTTCGATTCAAGGTACAGCCTTAGCTCCTCACTAGCTTTGATTTACAAGTGGGTTGACCTGGGCCTAACCCTGTCAGCTTTGGTTCTGAAACAGTCCTGAGCATTTCAGGCTTCTGATCTTGCAAATTCCTGGGAGGAAAAAAAACTTAACTGAGGAGAGCTCTCTCTGACAAGTGATAAAGCCCTGTTCTTTTCAGGTTACACTAGAGATGGGGTTATGGTCAGAATTAATTGAGAGAGACTCAGGGACAACATGAAAAAAGTTATGTGAGGGGGAAAGAAAAAAAAAGAGAATACGAGTTTATTGGAGAATTATTGAATAGGAAAGAAGGAGGGGTTGAAGGGAAGCAATCAATTCCCATTTATAAGGAAGGGAGCCTAGCAAACTAATTAGCATTAGAGCCAGATCAATTTTCCTACACAAAGTATTTTATGAGATTGTTACATGACAGTGTGCTAATTAAAACTGATCAGGCTAATTAGAGCAGCATTAATAACAGCAGCACCCCCAGCCTGTGATGTGCTCTGCAGATAAAAACACTGAGCATCATCACACACAGAGCCAGCCCTGCTAACTCAGCATTTGGGTTTGCAGCCAGCCAAGCAGGGAACAGCCTGCTCTCCTCTCTGCAGTGAGGAGCAGGAAGAAAAATGACAAATTAGCACAAAAGGGAGAGACAAATTGAGAGCTGGGAACAGCAGTGTGTGTGAGAGGGAGTTAGAAACAACAGTAAAGCACAGGTCTGATTGTCACATGCCCTGAACCCTGGGAAATCATTTACTGGGACATCACCCCAGCAGTGCCTCAGCCAGGCTGTGCTTTGCAATGAGCAGAAAACTTCACACAGTGCAAGGCAGCAGAGAAAAACCTGCTCAGCACAGATAATTCCAGACCTGGGAGTTTACAAGCCCTGATCAGTCCCCAGGTTTCCAGGCTGCTCTCAAGGACTGGGTGGACAACCATTATTCCACCAGGTGGGCCATGAGAAGTGTCCAGATTGAAGTTTTGATGAGCTCTTTCTTTATAAGAATTTTTTCTGAGCACAAAGAAATCAGAAAAAAATGCCTTTCTTTTTTTCTTTTTTTCTTTTCTTTTTTTTTCCCTAGGAAAGCACCACATAAGCATATGCAATCCTGATATCATAATTCCAGAAAATGAATGAAATTTCATTAAAAATACTCTCATAATTTGACTCTGAATAGTAACAGATGAATTAAGAACCTTCTACAAGAGTTTAACCGGAGGCAAGTAATCAAATATCTTTATCAACAAAATGTTATTTAAGTATGCAAAAAGAAGCCAAATTTATTATTAAACAACTGAAAATTAAGAGTTATTCAGAATTAAGCAGAATATTCCCCAATGGAGTCTCTTTCTCATTTAGGCTTTACCTGCTTTGGTTTTGCCATGATAAGTGAGAAATTAACATGCACTGAAAAATCAGGATATTTAGGGTTTCAAATAATGGCTGCTGCAGGTCAAGGTATCATAAATTTTATATTAATGAGAAAGATGGGTATTGCAACAAGGTAGGCATCTAGAGAACAGGAAAAAAAAAACTTTAGAAAGTAGGAATTTATGCAGAGAATTTTTTTTGCCATAATTTTCAACTTCTCTGGGTAGAGAAGTGCTGACAGAGAATTCCCACCCAGAGAAGGAGATAAGAGGAAAATGGAAAAGCCCATGAAGAACCTGCAGTAAATGACAATATCATGCTTATAATTTTAGTTGTTTGCCTATCATGCATGAACATGAATTCATCACTTTTATGTAAATTTTGTATAGAATTTCCTAAATCTAAAAACATTCTTGGTACAAAAGCATAGTAGCACAGAAGTAAAGTACATACAGATTTTACATACTGATTACATATATTTACATACTGATTTTTTTTTACATACTGATTTTAAGTTTCACAAATTAGAATTTTTAAGCTTCACATTAATTACATAGAAGTTCATACAAAGAAAAGTATTTCTGCATTAGCAAAGGTAAACCTGCCACTAAATTATAGTCTGAAATATATAATGAGCCTCAAGAAACCAGGACAGCTCATGGACTTTTGCTGAGCCAACCATGTGCCTCAGCTTTGTGATCTTTCATAATGCACAGCATCTGGCAGTTGTGACCTAAAGAATTTCTATTTATTTTGCACAAACCTATCTCAGAACGGTGGGGGGATTTTACTGTGTTATTTGACAACATCTGATTAATTCATGACCTGGAGAATTACAAATTATTTATTACTAAGTGGAAAAAAAAAAAAAGCTAAAAGCCAAATGTTAAAGAGAAATTCTATTTACTATTACAGTTACTTTTCTTGCCCTCATATCTGATATCTGAGCTGCTCTCAAGAACTTTCTGATGGGTTTCACAGCTGAATGCACCTTGTGGAGCTGCAGCTCATCCTCGAGCTCCTTGTCCCTAAGATCCTGCAGCACTGCCTCCATTCCCCTGGCTCACACTGAACACAAATCTTCAGCTTTTGAGGGATTTGGAAACTGTACCTGAAAACCCATCTGTGAGGAGCTTCAGAACCTCTGCTGAGCCCCAGATCCATCCTGTTATTTAAACTTATTTTTTACTCAAACAAGCAGCTCTGCTGGCAGTCTGAGTTTACAGCTCTGCTGTTTGGAAGTACATAATATCTGATACAAACTCATTCAAGGACTGCAGAGGTTGGAAAGAACTTGTCATTGTTATACACAGTACAAAAAAAATCCATGGATAAAGTGGGAATGAAATTAAATCATCCTTTAGTGATCTGCCTCAATTTTTTTTTTTCAGTCCTATCCCTAACAGTATGAGAAAACTTACCTTAGTTTTATTTTGTGGTTTCTTTTCCAGTCAATAGTTTTTTTCTGCACATATTTCCTTCATCCTTGGATGGCCCTATACCTTAATTGCTCCTCTAGCTATGAAATAATTCCCTTTTATTGCTTTCAAAGTGTCCATAATCACCATTCATTCTGCTCCCTTTTCACTTTTGCTGTTCTTTAAGCTAAGAAACTTGTATCTAGCAGTTTCTTTTTTCTTCTGCAGATTTTTCAGTCTGCAAAGTCTCTTGCTAGAGATTAGAAAATTCAGCTTTTTCATAGGTTGCATCCAGACCTTTTTTCCTGATACTACCCTCTGAGACTGACTTAGAAGAATAGTAACTCACCCTCCTGGTTAAACTTCACAGTTTAACCCCACATACTCTAAGTGATTGATTAAGATACATCCCAATACTAATCAAAACTCATAAATTGTGCAGTATATGTAAACCAAATCTGGCCTCCAGTCATCTGTTCCTGTCCTGAACGTCAGGTCACCCTTATTTGTGTGTCTGAGTATGGATTTGATAGCTAAATTTATGGATAAGTTTCAAAACTGTGATTCAACTATAATGGAAAATTATAGTGCTACCATTCAGTCCAGTTTGTTGACTCTGACAGTGGCAGATGTTTTGGGGAACAGCACAAAAAGTGTCCTTCCAAGTGTTAGGCTGATCCAGAGAGAATTATTATTCTTTTTAACCTTTGCTGCCAGCAAATCATTTAAGAGTTAACAAATATCTGAGAAATCTGAAACTCAGAGCTTTGCAACAGAAATGCTGTTTGTAAGCATGGTGAAGTCTTAAATCTGTTCAGATTTTTTGGAATTCTTTCAAAAGGCAGCTGCTTTCCCCTTCAGCAGTACCCTGAAGTGCATTAAAATACCACAGAAAGGGTATTAATAAAACAGAGGTGCATCAAATGCATAAAAATTAGAAAATGCTGAGGGGTTTGAAATTTTAGAAACTATAATCATGTTTACAAGTTTTATTTAGTTTTGTTTAAATACACCACTAATGGATGTTAAATATAGTGGTCCACATCCTCAGCTCAGGAAAAAAAAAATCAATGAAGTTTAAATAGATCCAGATCAAGTGAGTTCTGCCCTTCTATGCTGATATTTACATTTCTGGTTGTTTATTTGTCTTCAGTCTGCTTCTTGAAGACTTTAAATTTTGCAAACCATGAGAAAACTGTGATCTCTTGAAGACTATTTCTGGTGCAAGTCTCACCACTGAAAACATAATCACCCTTTCATGGAATCTCATTTTGACTGGACCTGCTCACATATTCTTATTGCTTAAAAGGAAAAGCAAAGTGTGTCCTGAGGAACAGAATAAGCCTGGCTCTGCATCCTTGGATCCACAGAAAACTGCACAATGGGAGAGGAAATAATGGAGAGGAAATTCAGAAGCAATCAGCCAGAAAATGCTCTCCTTTCTTGCCATCTGTCTGAGCTGAGAGCCTTAGGGATGCACAGAGGACACAATGCTGTGAGGCACTCGTGGTGTCTGCAGCTAACAGGGACCCAGCCTGCTCCCAGCTTTGCTGTGGCCAAGCATCCTGTCCCTAAGAACTTTGGGATGAGTTTTGGGTCTGCAGAGCTGCCTGAGGCAGCCAGCCCCAGATTCCTTTGTACAAAGGGCAGAGCATGGGGCTGATGGAGGGCTCCAAAACACAAACAGCCAAATTTCTGCTCTCTGCTCGCAGCCGTGGGACAGGCACTCTCTAAGGTGCTGGGGTGGGGACCCTGAGTGACCCTGCTGCAGAAAGGGACTGGGGATGGTTTTGGCCAGGCAGGAGGCACAGAGGCAACCTTGTCCTGGTTGAGGAGGTGTTGGGCTGAGCAGGTCCCAAACTCTCCCTTAGACAGAGAGCTGGGTTCCATCTTGGCGGGGTTCCGTTTCTACCGTGAATTTGGGGATCTCCACTGTGGGCAAGCACACTCCAAGGTCTCCAAAAACAGCCTGCATCCCCGCTGGAGCATCTGCTTTTCATCAAAGAACACTTTTTATCAAGAAATCAGGATCCTGGAGAACTCACTTTTCCAAAAATATTTGTTTGCCAGCATGGAACACAATCACCCCATTTTCCCAGTCCAGGAAGTGACACTCCTGAGCTTTCCTTTACTGCTCAGTAAAAGTATTCTTTAAAAATACCTAGGTTTTCTTTCTTTAAATAATTATCTCTAGAGCTGAAACCTGAAAATATTTCATTTTGAAAGTGACACTTTCCCCCCAAATGATTAAAACAGCCTAAGCTCTGCTTTGCTTCCTTTCCATTTAACTTTGATTTCCTTTTTACTGCTCAATACAAGAATATTTTAAATATTTATGTAACATTTTGTTCTTGAGTTTGGGTGGGGTTTTTACTGGCTATTCACAAAAATAACAAGAAGAAAGATTTAAAAAGTGAAGAATAGTAAAAAACAAAAAGAAAAGAAAACATGAATACACCCCAGACACCTCCTCCAGATACTATTTCTGCAGCATTATAGGAAAATAAAAAAAAAAGAAATTAACACATGAAAGAAACTGTGAAGAGGTTTTGTCAAAAAACTGCTAAACATAAATTGAAAAAGCTTGCAATCAATATACAGTGAGAAAAAAAAAGAATAACCAGGCATAGGAATACTGAGGAACCTGGCAACTTGTTTTGGAAAGCACAACTTAGTGATCCAGCAATATATCAACCTCACCCCAAATAACAAGCAAGAGAGCACTCAGAGGAGGAGTCTGTGAGGAATCTCAGTATGACAGCAATAATTTTATGAATATTATGTGCCCCATTGGTGTGATATTTATGTCTTTGCTTTACGATTCCAAGATGTTAATTCAGGCAGGAAAACTGGCAATAGCTTTGCACAGCACCATTTACCAAACTTTAAAGGACAACACAGGTGGGTTTTTTGCAAGGAAATTGCACCTCAGGCTATTCTGAACTGCAGCATCTGCTTGTAAACACAGATAATGGAGTGCAAGAGAGAAAGCGTGTAACATTTGGGGGATAAAAGCACAATTTCTAAGAAATGGGAGAAAAGTATAGTAAGGAGTTCCATGGTCTCTGAATTTCCCACAGCTATCAGGAACTTGGGACTCTAGGAAGAAAGAAAAAGTCTAATAAGCAATTATCCTAAAAGGTGCAAATGTGCCTTTTCTTATGTTCAGAATATTTCATTTTAACACCTCATCTTTGTGTCCTTTGTTGAATCTCAGTTGCATTGTGTCCCTAGTCAATGGCTGCAGGTGCCAAATGAAAGAACAATGGTTACTGAACACATAAAGATCAATTGAAGCCTTCTGGTTTCCAAATCCAGAGGGACCTGTGCTAAGGCCAGAATGACCACAGCATTTTGTCCTGCAGGAAATGGTCAGGTTCCCATCTCTACCTGCTTCTGACTTCTGCATCACAAATCTTCAACTGTCTTTGTATTTGGAATGCAAGAGGTGAAATATTTAAGCAAAAGATCTTTCCCAGGCTTCTTATAACTGAAATTTATGTCAAGCAAACAACAAGAAGCAAAAAAGATATACATGCACGTGTGTGTCTGCACAAAAGAAGGAAAAATTTACAAAAGTCAATGAAAATGTAAATAGAATTAGGACAGACTCATTTATAGGATTAGAAATCTAACCCCACTCAAGCTCCCAAAAATATGCCCTGCTTAAATATAAGGCTGGTAGACAAAAGAATTAAAAAATAAGAAAATGAGGCCTGTATAAAGTATCTGCCCCTACATTCAGTCATACTTTTTATTCTGTGCTGCTGCAACTTCTGTTATCGCACCACAAAACCTGCACAAATACACAAGACACTGCCTGGAGAAACAAAGGCTTTCTGAACAAACAGACAAATACATTTCTGCAGTTCCTGACACAAAGGAATTTATAAAAGGCGTGAAAACTTAAGTATTTTGTGTTTCCCTGAAGGTGAGAAGTCTTTTACTTTTCATCTCCAAGAGGACTTCACAAAATCTGATGTTAATTTCCTGTGATTACGAACCCTAGCTGGGGAGGGAGAAACTCTCCACAGAAAAGGTCTTTGATCCAAGTTAGTCACCATGGAGCACATAAATGTGAATGCTTTCCAAAGTGGGATTCCCCTTTTGCTTATAAAGAAATAATCGTACGAGATTATACCTGTATATATTACTCTGTTTTAAATAGTTACCCTCTTCTAAACTTACAAAAATATCATAAAATTAAAGGCTGCATGTGATTCATATAGTATTTGAAGAGAAGTTATAATCTGTGATCAAATTGTCCAAAACTAGTTTTAAATAATAGTGCTGAATCTTTGGTAGGGTTGGAATTTTCACACGTTCTTGCATGGTGGGATAGACATTTTATAAGAGAGCCTTTCCATATAGATTATATATGAATGTGACACCAAAAAAAAGTTTCTGTGTACTTTGCTCTTGATTTAGAGCACTTCTTTGCCTGATGAACTGCATCTATTCACATTGGTGCCAGTAGAAAATAATCTTTACTAACTTTGATAGTGTTGGAGGGGTAACCTGCAGTGGTACAGTAGCAGTCAAAATGTAACTGCAAACATCACACTCGGTTAAGGGACAGCTCAAGTTTCAGCAGCTTTCTTCTCACAACAAACAGAAGGTTTCAACTCTGAAATCCTTCATTCTTTCTCATTATCCTGCACTATGAAATCAAACCTTCCTGTTGCATCACAAGAATGGCTGCAAACACCTCGTGTTCTGTCGTTATCAGCAGTGTTTTAAACCCCCAGAATAACTTGGGATCATTTTCACCATCAGCACTTTTAAATAATGAGAAGTTCTCAGTCTGTTCCATTTGATTTAAGAAGGAAAACGTAGAGCCAACATTTGCTGGGACACATTTTCTATTCACATCTCAAAAGCTGCAAATGACACATTATCTACTTTCTCATCTTATTTGTAAAGTGAGGGGGGAAAAAAAATCTATTTTATTGAGCTGGATGCTCAGTGCTCTCTCACTAATGCAGTATTAAGCACCCTTTTCTGTTGCTGGAGCAGAGCTCTAAATTAAACACCAAATCCCTTCTGTCAGGTGAGGCATGGCCAATGCAGCCAGCCCCAAGCAGGGGTGACAGCCTGGCACTGGGTCTATCACCAGGCATTACTGGCTCATGCATCAGCACAGCTCTTGTACACCAACCAATTCTAGCTTTCTCCCTCCCTCTTCCCAGCAAGGCTTTTATTGATATTGGTTCCTCTAATAAAAATTCTTTTCTAAATCAAATCAACAGCTGTTTTAGTGGGCCAGAAACAGAAAAACAAAGGTTTTTGAAGGCTTGTTTTTGAGTTTAAAACAATCGTTCACAGAGTCTGGGGAAGATATTCTCTCTGACCTGAGAGGAAACAAAAAGCAGCTCTGGATGTTTGATTTATTCAGGTGCAAGGAAATTCAAAGTATAGAAATAATTTGCAATCTATCCCCCTCAAATACAGGAAATTGAAGGGCATTAAAGACAGCTGAGGGATTTAGGGACTAAACTGATTTGAATCCATCAGTATCCACACTCTTCCAAAATTCAGCAAGTGGATATACATCATTTAAACTCCCATTGTTCATGAGCCTACACCACCTCTCCTAACCTGCCCCTACATGATGATATTTTCCTACAGGCTCAGAGTGCATACTCTGAAAACTGCCCCAGCTCAGTTTGTGAACAAGTTTGTGTAAATCTTAATACTTTACCAACTTAAATTCACTGTAGGAAAGCAGAAGTGTCTTATCCTCGGGTTTCACTGGATTTTCTGGGTCAGCCCTGAACTGGGATGCCCCAAAGGGTTCAGGGTCACACTGGGCTCCAAACCTTACACAGCTCTGCTGGCAGAAAAGGTCTCTCAGCAATAGCAACAGCAATTTCATGGGCACACTGGAGAAATAATTTGTCCCTTCCAGTTTGAAGATGAATGGTGTGTTTTAAAAGACATGAAAACTTCAAAAGATCACACAGCAAGACAGGAGCTTTAATGAAGGGCTAGACATAGAACGAGGGACAGGGTGAACCATGGACTGAGTTTCACAATACAAGAGCTTTACATCAAATGTGGAACAGAGGTGGAAGAGGGGGGAGAAATGTTTCAAAATTTTGATTTCTTACATGATTACATTACCAAAAGCTGTAATTCAGCCCTTTCAAAACTTTGAATTTTGGACTGAAAAAATTATTAAACCGAAGTATTTCTAAAACAATTGAATAGAACATACATGAATATTTTCTTTAACCATCTTCACCTGAGAGTTCTGGTTAATGTTAGAAAAGAGAGTGATGCTACTGTTTCAGGATTTCCCAACTGGTTCATTCTTCCATGGACTAGGAAGTAATAAAGACAAAAGTCTCTATTCAAATATCAGAAGCTTTCAAGCTACTGGGTATTTGAGTTAACTAGTCAATACACAGATTCGTCAGTCCATGTCAAAATTTTTTTTTAAGGTAGTATGTTAGGAAATATCACAAAATTCATTAAAATGCCTTTTTGAAGACATGAAATTGCAAAGTAAAACCTGGTTCTTCTTCACACAGCCACTTACAAACACATTTATTGTCTGGACTAATCAAAATTGTTAGTTGTATTTTTAAAAAAAGAATGTTCAATTTTTGTTGGAGAAATAAACTGCATAATTTGAGTTGCTTTTCTTTTTTCCCCCCTATCTTTAAGGGGAAAGAAAAAAGAGAGAAAACAAAAGAAAACTTTTCCATTTCAGTAAAAAAGGGTTAACTAAGAAGCGAACAACATTATTTCATCTTGGGTTTCCCAGAAGCATGTTGTGTCAGTGCTCTGCACACATAACACAGCCATAACACATTTTGTAACTACAAACACTGAAAGAACTTCCATTATGACTTAGCCACCTGATGCAGCAAACCACCACAAATGGTTCCATTATCAGCTGGTTTTAACATAGAAAATGGTCCCCTTATTGCATTACCAAGATCCTCTAGAGAAAATTGGGTTATTCTGGTTTTAGATGAACTATGCAAGAGCCAGGCCTTGTTGTTTGAAAGCAACAAAATCAAGCAAGTAGTAATCACAGCATTAATGTAGAGGAGTAAACATACAGTGGGCTAGTTTGAACTATAATTTGTTATTTTCTAGTACTATACCACTGCTAATGGAAAAGGAGAGATATTGGACAAAAGTCCTGTCTTAGAAACACACACAAAAAAAGTGAAGACAGAAAAAACCACATTAACTATGTTTTGATTTACAATCTAACTACAAACATTTTGTATTAATGGTTCAAGATATTAGAGAAAAATTTGGGGTTGTAGGTTATAGAAACTCTCAGTTCCCTACATTACGTGCATGATTTCTGTGTATGCAAAGACACCCAGCTGGAGATAGAGGTTTCTAAAATTAGTAAAATATTTATACCACACAACTAACTGGAGTTACCCCACCTTAGACAAGCTGGGCTGCTTCTGTGAACATCATTACTTGAAAGATAAAGAAGCTATAATAGTGCCTACACTGTCATTGTCTAGATAACTACTGAATAATTGCTCCAAACCAAGGCAATTAGCATTTCTTTTATCTCGTATGTATGATAATAAGAGTCATTCTACTTGTAATAAGGCATTTGATTAATATGGGTGTCTGGTAATTTCAGATTATTAATTCCCTTAACCATAAAGAGACACCCATGTACTTGCAAATTTGATGTAAATTGAAGCTGATATAAATTATCTAACACAAATTGAAATTTACAAAAACCATTAAGCGCCACAAATATGAAAATAAATCATACTTGGCAAACCTATGGACTTATTTGCTTCTTCCATAATTCAGATTACTCCATGAAAATTATTCAAACTTTTGGCCTTAAAACAATTAATTCAAGTGAAATAGAGACAGTTCTAGTTGGGCCTGGCTGATCAGTGTTCAAGAGTGACCTCCCTGATGCAGCACGTGCTGCCACTCAGTATTCCATAAGTTTTACTGAGAAATAGATAAGTCTCTGTAGGGATGAAGGATGTTGAAAGAAGCTTGGGGAAAAGCATTTTGAAAGGCCATAAATGTACACAAGTTTTTAAGTGTCTCTAACTCTCAATCATTGAGCTAGAGAAAAATGAGGACATTGAAGATTTTAGATCGTACAAAAAAAAAAAGGTCACACTTGTATGAATCAGTTCATTTCCCTCTACAAATATCAAAATGGCAATTGTTTAGGAAGCCTGTGATAATCTGATAAGAACACATAGCAAACTGGGTTTTATTATTTAACTCTAACATTAATTTTCATCCTACCAGAGTAGTGTCGTTAACTTAAAATCCAAAAAAAAAAAAAACCCTCCTATCAGTAATTCTGGATTTCAATTTCCCTCTTACAGACAGCAAGCACTAAAACCAGGATCTGAAATAACTTTGGACATGATTAACCCAATATTTTGGTTCATTGCAGGAGTTCTGAGTAGAATTAGTGTGGCAGAGGTGGTGATTAACAGAGCACAACTCATAAATCTCATGACTTGGAGTGACCTGGTTAATTTTCAAGAGCATCTGACAAGAGCAACAGGAAAATAAATGTGAAAATGTGGGAGGAACCTTAATCTGAGAGTGGAAGAAGCATTTAATCCTAAATAACTAAGATACTTGCTGCTGTCCACTTTTTGAACTATTTATATTTTCCTTGCTGAAGAACAACCATCAGGTGTAACAGACTAGAAAATACATTTAGGTTTATGAAGCTGATTTATATTTACAGAAGCTTTTGTGAAATGAGAAGGTCCCTTTAGTCTTTCTGTTTAAAATTCTGCTTTCAGCAACATTTCAAACCAAGGTGTCCTGGTGCAAGAAAAATAAAGTGAAATAGTTTGCAAATCGTCCTTACTTGATGTCAGAAGTCAGTTAAAAATCATGTTTTAAGTAGTTGAATAGAAAGGACAGGGAGAAAATATAGGAATGTAGTGTTTAAAAATTGTATATTTATGTACAAAATAGAGCTGTTACCTGCTGGGGCTGTTCTCAGAGATACATCTCTGCCTCATCCAAGTGTTGGATAGAGCTCATGTGGGAAACACAGGTGTTATTCAGTCTAACTGAATTTTAGCAACTGCTGGGGGAGAGATATTATTTTAACTGGAGAAAAAAAAAGAAAATTATCTTGGTCACTGAGTGCTGTTGGGGATGATGGAGCAGACTGTGTGGTTTCCTTCCTGTTCACACCCCTACAATGCCTTTCCATTCAGTACCTTGAATGAGATGAATAATAATAAAAAAAAAATAATACTGTGGAAGAAAGAAAAAGTAAAAACACCTCTGCCAAACAATTCAAGCCTTGCTGATCAGGTTTCCAGAGAGCAGCTGTTCTTTTCCACACAGCAGAAAATCATTGCTCAGATACCAACTTGCTTGTGCTGCTTGTTTGAGAGCTTGTGATGCTTCTCTAGCAAGGCAACCTTTATTGGGGAATATTGCCAAGGGTAATCTATCAAATGCCATCAAATGGGGATTTCAGGCTGCATCTAGTTTTTGTGAAACTCTCTCCACACACGACAGAAAAGAGAGGCTTGTCAGAAAGGATTAGTTCCAGTGCCCAGGCTCCTGTACCTGTCCCTCAGAATTCAAAGTATTGAAATCTGCTGTTTTCAGCCTCAGACAGGGAAAACTAAATAAACTTTTACAGACAGCCCTGAAAGATTCACACTCCCAGCCCTCTCTTGTGCCACTGTAGAATTACCCCTTCCTCCTGCAACTCCACTGACATGAGGAAAGCACTACAAAGATTCCTCTGGCCAGGATCCTTTTCAAACCACGGTAATCCGTTGGATTGGCAAAAAATTTCTAAATGTGAATGTGATCTGTCAAAATTTCACCTGCTCTCCTTAAAACTATTTCCACATATTCTAATTAAAATAACTCTTAATTGAAAAATGGTAACAACACAAATATTAAAAATATTGGTAGAATGCACATGTTTATGACAGGGGCAAATACTTTACATAAATTCAGGTTTAAGGTATTTTTTTACCTAATGACATAACAGCTCACAACTACTAAGAGAATTTAATAAAAATTAGCCAGCACATATTGAATTTTACCATTCTTAAACTGCTAAAAGACAGAAGTGCATTCGTGAAACACTCTCTAGTAGCTGAGCAGAATTAGTCCCTAAATGCATTCCATAAAAACAACTTATAAGAGTTCCCATCAGTTTATAATTTGTTCTACTTGCAGAAGAAAACTCAATTTTTTCCCTCAGTTCCGACATTCTGAAAATAATTCCACAGAATGAATGAGCACAGTAACTGGTGTGTGAGTAATCTCAGCAGAAACAGGCTGTGCAGGTACATTTATTTCCAACATATAACTTGTTCCATTCCACAGGCTAAAGAACTGCTGCACGGTTATTTCACCAGCTGCCATCCTGATCATGTGCTTATTTAGAGAGAGGCTGAAGTTTGAGGATATATTATTATTATTATTATTGTGCTTGAGTTTGAAAAGGTTAGCAGTGGAGTCAGAGCTCTGAAGGTACAAATACACTTGTTATGCCCAGAGCCCCTGTGTTCTGTTCTCCTAAGGTGTTTCTCAGCCCATAAAATGCCCCAGGGGTCTGGACCCCAGCCCAAGTCTGGACCTGGCACTTCCCTGTGCTGATGTCCTGCATTTCATCCCTTTTCTCCAGCATCTCCAGCTCCCTCTGGATATCAGCCTGCCCTCTCCAGCTCTCCAAATTTATCCCCCACCACGAATTCATACAGTGGATTTTCTGTGAGTGCATCTCTAGCCCATCATTCAGGCTGATGATGGAGACTTCACAGATACTGGCACCAGTATCTACCCCTGGGAGCTGGCACCAGTGCTCAGCCATCAGTTTGTGCCTCTGATCACAACCTCTGAAGTGCCCAGACAGTTTCCATCCATTCTCTCATCCCCTTGTCAGGTCCACATCTCACCAAATGTGGGAAACCCTGCCAAAGACCCTGCTAAAGGCAAGAGAAACAACACATTGCTCTCCCCTTGTCAGCACACCACTCATCTCATTAGAGGGGAAATGAGGCTGGGCAGGCAAGACATGTCCTTGGTAAATCTAGGCTGGCTTGTCCCAAATGCCTTTTCCTTTGTTTTTCTGGAAAAGGTTATTCCTTCTTACTTCTTACTGCCAATAAAGAGTTAACTCAGCCTCAACTCTTCCCTGAGAGGGTTGTGTGGTTTTCCTCTATGAAAAAGCACAATATTGATGGGGCCACAAATCATTATGGATATCAGAGTAAATTGCTGTTTTTAGCAAAGTTGTTTCAGCCATATAAGAGCATGAGATTCCTTTCACTTTTAAATTGTACCAGGTAAGTAGTACTGCAAAGAAACGCCCTCTGAACAGCTTCAGAAAAATCTCTGTACAGATTTATATTAAGCTCAAAATTCAGCACGAGTCTGTTCAACATGGTTGAGAGAAGAATTGAGTTATGGAGCTTAAGGCTTGAGGCTATCAACTGAAACTGAGCTTTAATTAAAATGGATTTGATAATGCACAGTAGAGTTTAGGATGGCTTCAAAAACTATTTCAGAAAGCTGATGTGATTTGCCAGCTTTAAAGGGAAGTGTTTATATGGATACCAGAGTTTTCAAATGTTGCTTAAAATCATAGAGACAAATTCTGGGTTAACCAAAAGAGAGAATATCTTCTAAACAAGAGTCTGCTAACAGCATATCTTTGGTACATACAAATTTGCCTGTAGCAGTTTTTTGGGGGCTGTTGGCCAGCACCACTGAGCTGTCAGAGACTGGAGGTGATTTCCTTTCCTGCAGGTGTGGGGCTTGCAGTGCTCCAGGTAACATGTTGTGAGCAATGTCAAGTGTTAGCATTCTACCTGAAGAGGAAAGCCTTAATTCCAGGGCTTAGGGATTGTTTATTTTTGCTATTTGGAGTCTTTTGATAACCTTCTTCCACCTATGGGTCACACAATCACACACAGCCTTTTCACTTAGAGGCAGGAAATGAATAGGAAGTGTTACAGAAAGAAACAGACAAATTATCCTGCTCACTTCAAAGCTGAGAAAGTATCTTTCTCAGCTGCTCAACCCAAACAAGGATATATTGGCTGTGGAATGTTGATTTTTTTCTTTACATTCCCCCTTAAGACAGGACAAAATCTAGAGATTGTACACATAAAAGGATTTCCTCACTATAACCTTCTAAGCTTTCAGCAAGCATCAGTTTTCTAGATTTAATCCAAATGATTTTGGGAGGAACAGCTTTATTAAGAGAAACTGCCAGATTTCCAATCTACCTCTCATATATATAGATA